>CAMPDV010006811.1:0-20293 GCA_946699065.1 Loxodes magnus
AACTTCTTCGCTTTACTTTTCAAATGTCTTATCTCTTTAACTTTAACTCAAAGCTTTTAAGACTTCCTCAAAACTGATTTTCTCACTTCTTTTCTAACTTCTTCGCTTTACTTTTCAAATGTCTTATCTCTTTAACTTTAACTCAAAGCTTTTAAGACTTCCTCAAAACTGATTTTCTCACTTCTTTTCTAACTTCTTCGCTTTACTTTTCAAATGTCTTATCTCTTTAACTTTAACTCAAAGCTTTTAAGACTTCCTCAAAACTGATTTTCTCACTTCTTTTCTAACTTCTTCGCTTTACTTTTCAAATGTCTTATCTCTTTAACTTTAACTCAAAGCTTTTAAGACTTCCTCAAAACTGATTTTCTCACTTCTTTTCTAACTTCTTCGCTTTACTTTTCAAATGTCTTATCTCTTTAACTTTAACTCAAAGCTTTTAAGACTTCCTCAAAACTTATTTTCTCACTTCTTTTCTAACTTCTTCGCTTTACTTTTCAAATGTCTTATCTCTTTAACTTTAACTCAAAGCTTTTAAGACTTCCTCAAAACTTATTTTCTCACTTCTTTTCTAACTTCTTCGCTTTACTTTTCAAATGTCTTATCTCTTTAACTTTAACTCAAAGCTTTTAAGACTTCCTCAAACTGATTTTCTCACTTCTTTTCTAACTTCTTCGCTTTACTTTTCAAATGTCTTATCTCTTTAACTTTAACTCAAAGCTTTTAAGACTTCCTCAAAACTGATTTTCTCACTTCTTTTCTAACTTCTTCGCTTTACTTTTCAAATGTCTTATCTCTTTAACTTTAACTCAAAGCTTTTAAGACTTCCTCAAAACTGATTTTCTCACTTCTTTTCTAACTTCTTCGCTTTACTTTTCAAATGTCTTATCTCTTTAACTTTAACTCAAAGCTTTTAAGACTTCCTCAAAACTGATTTTCTCACTTCTTTTCTAACTTCTTCGCTTTACTTTTCAAATGTCTTATCTCTTTAACTTTAACTCAAAGCTTTTAAGACTTCCTCAAAACTTATTTTCTCACTTCTTTTCTAACTTCTTCGCTTTACTTTTCAAATGTCTTATCTCTTTAACTTTAACTCAAAGCTTTTAAGACTTCCTCAAAACTTATTTTCTCACTTCTTTTCTAACTTCTTCGCTTTACTTTTCAAATGTCTTATCTCTTTAACTTTAACTCAAAGCTTTTAAGACTTCCTCAAAACTTATTTTCTCACTTCTTTTCTAACTTCTTCGCTTTACTTTTCAAATGTCTTATCTCTTTAACTTTAACTCAAAGCTTTTAAGACTTCCTCAAAACTGATTTTCTCACTTCTTTTCTAACTTCTTCGCTTTACTTTTCAAATGTCTTATCTCTTTAACTTAACTCAAAGCTTTTAAGACTTCCTCAAAACTGATTTTCTCACTTCTTTTCTAACTTCTTCGCTTTACTTTTCAAATGTCTTATCTCTTTAACTTTAACTCAAAGCTTTTAAGACTTCCTCAAAACTGATTTTCTCACTTCTTTTCTAACTTCTTCGCTTTACTTTTCAAATGTCTTATCTCTTTAACTTTAACTCAAAGCTTTTAAGACTTCCTCAAAACTGATTTTCTCACTTCTTTTCTAACTTCTTCGCTTTACTTTTCAAATGTCTTATCTCTTTAACTTTAACTCAAAGCTTTTAAGACTTCCTCAAAACTGATTTTCTCACTTCTTTTCTAACTTCTTCGCTTTACTTTTCAAATGTCTTATCTCTTTAACTTTAACTCAAAGCTTTTAAGACTTCCTCAAAACTGATTTTCTCACTTCTTTTCTAACTTCTTCGCTTTACTTTTCAAATGTCTTATCTCTTTAACTTTAACTCAAAGCTTTTAAGACTTCCTCAAAACTGATTTTCTCACTTCTTTTCTAACTTCTTCGCTTTACTTTTCAAATGTCTTATCTCTTTAACTTTAACTCAAAGCTTTTAAGACTTCCTCAAAACTGATTTTCTCACTTCTTTTCTAACTTCTTCGCTTTACTTTTCAAATGTCTTATCTCTTTAACTTTAACTCAAAGCTTTTAAGACTTCCTCAAAACTGATTTTCTCACTTCTTTTCTAACTTCTTCGCTTTACTTTTCAAATGTCTTATCTCTTTAACTTTAACTCAAAGCTTTTAAGACTTCCTCAAAACTTATTTTCTCACTTCTTTTCTAACTTCTTCGCTTTACTTTTCAAATGTCTTATCTCTTTAACTTTAACTCAAAGCTTTTAAGACTTCCTCAAAACTTATTTTCTCACTTCTTTTTCTAACTTCTTCGCTTTACTTTTCAAATGTCTTATCTCTTTAACTTTAACTCAAAGCTTTTAAGACTTCCTCAAAACTTATTTTCTCACTTCTTTTCTAACTTCTTCGCTTTACTTTTCAAATGTCTTATCTCTTTAACTTTAACTCAAAGCTTTTAAGACTTCCTCAAAACTGATTTTCTCACTTCTTTTCTAACTTCTTCGCTTTACTTTTCAAATGTCTTATCTCTTTAACTTTAACTCAAAGCTTTTAAGACTTCCTCAAAACTGATTTTCTCACTTCTTTTCTAACTTCTTCGCTTTACTTTTCAAATGTCTTATCTCTTTAACTTTAACTCAAAGCTTTTAAGACTTCCTCAAAACTGATTTTCTCACTTCTTTTCTAACTTCTTCGCTTTACTTTTCAAATGTCTTATCTCTTTAACTTTAACTCAAAGCTTTTAAGACTTCCTCAAAACTGATTTTCTCACTTCTTTTCTAACTTCTTCGCTTTACTTTTCAAATGTCTTATCTCTTTAACTTTAACTCAAAGCTTTTAAGACTTCCTCAAAAGCTGATTTTCTCACTTCTTTTCTAACTTCTTCGCTTTACTTTTCAAATGTCTTATCTCTTTAACTTTAACTCAAAGCTTTTAAGACTTCCTCAAAGCTGATTTTCTCACTTCTTTTCTAACTTCTTCGCTTTACTTTTCAAATGTCTTATCTCTTTAACTTTAACTCAAAGCTTTTAAGACTTCCTCAAAGCTGATTTTCTCACTTCTTTTCTAACTTCTTCGCTTTACTTTTCAAATGTCTTATCTCTTTATCTCTTTTAACTTTAACTCAAAGCTTTTAAGACTTTCCTCAAAGCTTTTAAGACTTCCTCGCTGATTTTCTCACTTCTTTTCTAACTTCTTCGCTTTACTTTTCAAATGTCTTATCTCTTTAACTTTAACTCAAAGCTGTTAAGACTTCCTCAAAACTGATTTTCTCACTTCTTTTCTAACTTCTTCGCTTTACTTTTCAAATGTCTTATCTCTTTAACTTTAACTCAAAGCTTTTAAGACTTCCTCAAAACTGATTTTCTCACTTCTTTTCTAACTTCTTCGCTTTACTTTTCAAATGTCTTATCTCTTTAACTTTAACTCAAAGCTGTTAAGACTTCCTCAAAACTTATTTTCTCACTTCTTTTCTAACTTCTTCGCTTTACTTTTCAAATGTCTTATCTCTTTAACTTTAACTCAAAGCTGTTAAGACTTCCTCAAAACTGATTTTCTCACTTCTTTTCTAACTTCTTCGCTTTACTTTTCAAATGTCTTATCTCTTTAACTTTAACTCAAAGCTTTTAAGACTTCCTCAAAACTGATTTTCTCACTTCTTTTCTAACTTCTTCGCTTTACTTTTCAAATGTCTTATCTCTTTAACTTTAACTCAAAGCTTTTAAGACTTCCTCAAAGCTGATTTTCTCACTTCTTTTCTAACTTCTTCGCTTTACTTTTCAAATGTCTTATCTCTTTAACTTTAACTCAAAGCTGTTAAGACTTCCTCAAAACTGATTTTCTCACTTCTTTTCTAACTTCTTCGCTTTACTTTTCAAATGTCTTATCTCTTTATATAACTCAAAGCCGTTAAGACTTCCTCAAAACTGATTTTCTCACTTCTTTTCTAACTTCTTCGCTTTACTTTTCAAATGTCTTATCTCTTTAACTTTAACTCAAAGCTTTTAAGACTTCCTCAAAAGCTGATTTTCTCACTTCTTTTCTAACTTCTTCGCTTTACTTTTCAAATGTCTTATCTCTTTAACTTTAACTCAAAGCTTTTAAGACTTCCTCAAAGCTGATTTTCTCACTTCTTTTCTAACTTCTTCGCTTTACTTTTCAAATGTCTTATCTCTTTAACTTTAACTCAAAGCTTTTAAGACTTCCTCAAAACTGATTTTCTCACTTCTTTTCTAACTTCTTCGCTTTACTTTTCAAATGTCTTATCTCTTTAACTTTAACTCAAAGCTTTTAAGACTTCCTCAAAACTGATTTTCTCACTTCTTTTCTAACTTCTTCGCTTTACTTTTCAAATGTCTTATCTCTTTAACTTTAACTCAAAGCTTTTAAGACTTCCTCAAAACTTATTTTCTCACTTCTTTTCTAACTTCTTCGCTTTACTTTTCAAATGTCTTATCTCTTTAACTTTAACTCAAAGCTTTTAAGACTTCCTCAAAACTGATTTTCTCACTTCTTTTCTAACTTCTTCGCTTTACTTTTCAAATGTCTTATCTCTTTAACTTTAACTCAAAGCTTTTAAGACTTCCTCAAAGCTGATTTTCTCACTTCTTTTCTAACTTCTTCGCTTTACTTTTCAAATGTCTTATCTCTTTAACTTTAACTAAAGCTGTTAAGACTTCCTCAAAACTGATTTTCTCACTTCTTTTCTAACTTCTTCGCTTTACTTTTCAAATGTCTTATCTCTTTAACTTTAACTCAAAGCTTTTAAGACTTCCTCAAAACTGATTTTCTCACTTCTTTTCTAACTTCTTCGCTTTACTTTTCAAATGTCTTATCTCTTTAACTTTAACTCAAAGCTTTTAAGACTTCCTCAAAACTGATTTTCTCACTTCTTTTCTAACTTCTTCGCTTTACTTTTCAAATGTCTTATCTCTTTAACTTTAACTCAAAGCTGTTAAGACTTCCTCAAAACTGATTTTCTCACTTCTTTTCTAACTTCTTCGCTTTACTTTTCAAATGTCTTATCTCTTTATATAACTCAAAGCCGTCAAGACTTCCTCAAAACTGATTTTCTCACTTCTTTTCTAACTTCTTCGCTTTACTTTTCAAATGTCTTATCTCTTTAACTTTAACTCAAAGCTTTTAAGACTTCCTCAAAACTGATTTTCTCACTTCTTTTCTAACTTCTTCGCTTTACTTTTCAAATGTCTTATCTCTTTAACTTTAACTCAAAGCTTTTAAGACTTCCTCAAAACTTATTTTCTCACTTCTTTTCTAACTTCTTCGCTTTACTTTTCAAATGTCTTATCTCTTTAACTTTAACTCAAAGCTTTTAAGACTTCCTCAAAACTGATTTTCTCACTTCTTTTCTAACTTCTTCGCTTTACTTTTCAAATGTCTTATCTCTTTAACTTTAACTCAAAGCTTTTAAGACTTCCTCAAAGCTGATTTTCTCACTTCTTTTCTAACTTCTTCGCTTTACTTTTCAAATGTCTTATCTCTTTAACTTTAACTCAAAGCTGTTAAGACTTCCTCAAAACTTATTTTCTCACTTCTTTTCTAACTTCTTCGCTTTACTTTTCAAATGTCTTATCTCTTTAACTTTAACTCAAAGCTTTTAAGACTTCCTCAAAACTGATTTTCTCACTTCTTTTCTAACTTCTTCGCTTTACTTTTCAAATGTCTTATCTCTTTAACTTTAACTCAAAGCTTTTAAGACTTCCTCAAAACTTATTTTCTCACTTCTTTTCTAACTTCTTCGCATTACTTTTCAAATGTCTTATCTCTTTAACTTTAACTCAAAGCTTTTAAGACTTCCTCAAAACTTATTTTCTCACTTCTTTTCTAACTTCTTCGCTTTACTTTTCAAATGTCTTATCTCTTTAACTTTAACTCAAAGCTTTTAAGACTTCCTCAAACTGATTTTCTCACTTCTTTTCTAACTTCTTCGCTTTACTTTTCAAATGTCTTATCTCTTTAACTTTAACTCAAAGCTTTTAAGACTTCCTCAAAACTGATTTTCTCACTTCTTTTCTAACTTCTTCGCTTTACTTTTCAAATGTCTTATCTCTTTAACTTTAACTCAAAGCTTTTAAGACTTCCTCAAAACTGATTTTCTCACTTCTTTTCTAACTTCTTCGCTTTACTTTTCAAATGTCTTATCTCTTTAACTTTAACTCAAAGCTTTTAAGACTTCCTCAAAACTGATTTTCTCACTTCTTTTCTAACTTCTTCGCTTTACTTTTCAAATGTCTTATCTCTTTAACTTTAACTCAAAGCTTTTAAGACTTCCTCAAAACTGATTTTCTCACTTCTTTTCTAACTTCTTCGCTTTACTTTTCAAATGTCTTATCTCTTTAACTTTAACTCAAAGCTTTTAAGACTTCCTCAAAACTGATTTTCTCACTTCTTTTCTAACTTCTTCGCTTTACTTTTCAAATGTCTTATCTCTTTAACTTTAACTCAAAGCTTTTAAGACTTCCTCAAAGCTGATTTTCTCACTTCTTTTCTAACTTCTTCGCTTTACTTTTCAAATGTCTTATCTCTTTAACTTTAACTCAAAGCTGTTAAGACTTCCTCAAAACTTATTTTCTCACTTCTTTTCTAACTTCTTCGCTTTACTTTTCAAATGTCTTATCTCTTTAACTTTAACTCAAAGCTTTTAAGACTTCCTCAAAACTGATTTTCTCACTTCTTTTCTAACTTCTTCGCTTTACTTTTCAAATGTCTTATCTCTTTAACTTTAACTCAAAGCTTTTAAGACTTCCTCAAAACTTATTTTCTCACTTCTTTTCTAACTTCTTCGCTTTACTTTTCAAATGTCTTATCTCTTTAACTTTAACTCAAAGCTTTTAAGACTTCCTCAAAACTTATTTTCTCACTTCTTTTCTAACTTCTTCGCTTTACTTTTCAAATGTCTTATCTCTTTAACTTTAACTCAAAGCTTTTAAGACTTCCTCAAAACTGATTTTCTCACTTCTTTTCTAACTTCTTCGCTTTACTTTTCAAATGTCTTATCTCTTTAACTTTAACTCAAAGCTTTTAAGACTTCCTCAAAACTTATTTTCTCACTTCTTTTCTAACTTCTTCGCTTTACTTTTCAAATGTCTTATCTCTTTAACTTTAACTCAAAGCTTTTAAGACTTCCTCAAAACTTATTTTCTCACTTCTTTTCTAACTTCTTCGCTTTACTTTTCAAATGTCTTATCTCTTTAACTTTAACTCAAAGCTTTTAAGACTTCCTCAAAGCTGATTTTCTCACTTCTTTTCTAACTTCTTCGCTTTACTTTTCAAATGTCTTATCTCTTTAACTTTAACTCAAAGCTTTTAAGACTTCCTCAAAACTGATTTTCTCACTTCTTTTCTAACTTCTTCGCTTTACTTTTCAAATGTCTTATCTCTTTAACTTTAACTCAAAGCTTTTAAGACTTCCTCAAAGCTGATTTTCTCACTTCTTTTCTAACTTCTTCGCTTTACTTTTCAAATGTCTTATCTCTTTAACTTTAACTCAAAGCTTTTAAGACTTCCTCAAAGCTGATTTTCTCACTTCTTTTCTAACTTCTTCGCTTTACTTTTCAAATGTCTTATCTCTTTAACTTTAACTCAAAGCTTTTAAGACTTCCTCAAAGCTGATTTTCTCACTTCTTTTCTAACTTCTTCGCTTTACTTTTCAAATGTCTTATCTCTTTAACTTTAACTCAAAGCTGTTAAGACTTCCTCAAAACTGATTTTCTCACTTCTTTTCTAACTTCTTCGCTTTACTTTTCAAATGTCTTATCTCTTTAACTTTAACTCAAAGCTTTTAAGACTTCCTCAAAACTGATTTTCTCACTTCTTTTCTAACTTCTTCGCTTTACTTTTCAAATGTCTTATCTCTTTAACTTTAACTCAAAGCTGTTAAGACTTCCTCAAAACTTATTTTCTCACTTCTTTTCTAACTTCTTCGCTTTACTTTTCAAATGTCTTATCTCTTTAACTTTAACTCAAAGCTGTTAAGACTTCCTCAAAACTGATTTTCTCACTTCTTTTCTAACTTCTTCGCTTTACTTTTCAAATGTCTTATCTCTTTAACTTTAACTCAAAGCTTTTAAGACTTCCTCAAAACTGATTTTCTCACTTCTTTTCTAACTTCTTCGCTTTACTTTTCTAATGTCTTATCTCTTTAACTTTAACTCAAAGCTTTTAAGACTTCCTCAAAGCTGATTTTCTCACTTCTTTTCTAACTTCTTCGCTTTACTTTTCAAATGTCTTATCTCTTTAACTTTAACTAAAGCTGTTAAGACTTCCTCAAAACTGATTTTCTCACTTCTTTTCTAACTTCTTCGCTTTACTTTTCAAATGTCTTATCTCTTTATATAACTCAAAGCCGTCAAGACTTCCTCAAAACTGATTTTCTCACTTCTTTTCTAACTTCTTCGCTTTACTTTTCAAATGTCTTATCTCTTTAACTTTAACTCAAAGCTTTTAAGACTTCCTCAAAGCTGATTTTCTCACTTCTTTTCTAACTTCTTCGCTTTACTTTTCAAATGTCTTATCTCTTTAACTTTAACTCAAAGCTTTTAAGACTTCCTCAAAGCTGATTTTCTCACTTCTTTTCTAACTTCTTCGCTTTACTTTTCAAATGTCTTATCTCTTTAACTTTAACTCAAAGCTTTTAAGACTTCCTCAAAACTTATTTTCTCACTTCTTTTCTAACTTCTTCGCTTTACTTTTCAAATGTCTTATCTCTTTAACTTTAACTCAAAGCTTTTAAGACTTCCTCAAAACTGATTTTCTCACTTCTTTTCTAACTTCTTCGCTTTACTTTTCAAATGTCTTATCTCTTTAACTTTAACTCAAAGCTTTTAAGACTTCCTCAAAACTGATTTTCTCACTTCTTTTCTAACTTCTTCGCTTTACTTTTCAAATGTCTTATCTCTTTAACTTTAACTCAAAGCTTTTAAGACTTCCTCAAACTGATTTTCTCACTTCTTTTCTAACTTCTTCGCTTTACTTTTCAAATGTCTTATCTCTTTAACTTTAACTCAAAGCTTTTAAGACTTCCTCAAAGCTGATTTTCTCACTTCTTTTCTAACTTCTTCGCTTTACTTTTCAAATGTCTTATCTCTTTAACTTTAACTAAAGCTGTTAAGACTTCCTCAAAACTGATTTTCTCACTTCTTTTCTAACTTCTTCGCTTTACTTTTCAAATGTCTTATCTCTTTAACTTTAACTCAAAGCTTTTAAGACTTCCTCAAAACTGATTTTCTCACTTCTTTTCTAACTTCTTCGCTTTACTTTTCAAATGTCTTATCTCTTTAACTTTAACTCAAAGCTTTTAAGACTTCCTCAAAACTTATTTTCTCACTTCTTTTCTAACTTCTTCGCTTTACTTTTCAAATGTCTTATCTCTTTAACTTTAACTCAAAGCTTTTAAGACTTCCTCAAAACTTATTTTCTCACTTCTTTTCTAACTTCTTCGCTTTACTTTTCAAATGTCTTATCTCTTTAACTTTAACTCAAAGCTTTTAAGACTTCCTCAAAACTTATTTTCTCACTTCTTTTCTAACTTCTTCGCTTTACTTTTCAAATGTCTTATCTCTTTAACTTTAACTCAAAGCTTTTAAGACTTCCTCAAAACTTATTTTCTCACTTCTTTTCTAACTTCTTCGCTTTACTTTTCAAATGTCTTATCTCTTTAACTTTAACTCAAAGCTTTTAAGACTTCCTCAAACTGATTTTCTCACTTCTTTTCTAACTTCTTCGCTTTACTTTTCAAATGTCTTATCTCTTTAACTTTAACTCAAAGCTTTTAAGACTTCCTCAAAACTGATTTTCTCACTTCTTTTCTAACTTCTTCGCTTTACTTTTCAAATGTCTTATCTCTTTATATAACTAAAAGCCGTCAAGACTTCCTCAAAACTGATTTTCTCACTTCTTTTCTAACTTCTTCGCTTTACTTTTCAAATGTCTTATCTCTTTAACTTTAACTCAAAGCTTTTAAGACTTCCTCAAAACTGATTTTCTCACTTCTTTTCTAACTTCTTCGCTTTACTTTTCAAATGTCTTATCTCTTTAACTTTAACTCAAAGCTTTTAAGACTTCCTCAAAACTGATTTTCTCACTTCTTTTCTAACTTCTTCGCTTTACTTTTCAAATGTCTTATCTCTTTAACTTTAACTCAAAGCTTTTAAGACTTCCTCAAAACTTATTTTCTCACTTCTTTTCTAACTTCTTCGCTTTACTTTTCAAATGTCTTATCTCTTTAACTTTAACTCAAAGCTTTTAAGACTTCCTCAAAACTTATTTTCTCACTTCTTTTCTAACTTCTTCGCTTTACTTTTCAAATGTCTTATCTCTTTAACTTTAACTCAAAGCTTTTAAGACTTCCTCAAAGCTGATTTTCTCACTTCTTTTCTAACTTCTTCGCTTTACTTTTCAAATGTCTTATCTCTTTAACTTTAACTCAAAGCTGTTAAGACTTCCTCAAAACTTATTTTCTCACTTCTTTTCTAACTTCTTCGCTTTACTTTTCAAATGTCTTATCTCTTTAACTTTAACTCAAAGCTTTTAAGACTTCCTCAAAACTGATTTTCTCACTTCTTTTCTAACTTCTTCGCTTTACTTTTCAAATGTCTTATCTCTTTAACTTTAACTCAAAGCTTTTAAGACTTCCTCAAAGCTGATTTTCTCACTTCTTTTCTAACTTCTTCGCTTTACTTTTCAAATGTCTTATCTCTTTAACTTTAACTCAAAGCTTTTAAGACTTCCTCAAAACTGATTTTCTCACTTCTTTTCTAACTTCTTCGCTTTACTTTTCTAATGTCTTATCTCTTTAACTTTAACTCAAAGCTTTTAAGACTTCCTCAAAGCTGATTTTCTCACTTCTTTTCTAACTTCTTCGCTTTACTTTTCAAATGTCTTATCTCTTTAACTTTAACTCAAAGCTGTTAAGACTTCCTCAAAACTGATTTTCTCACTTCTTTTCTAACTTCTTCGCTTTACTTTTCAAATGTCTTATCTCTTTAACTTTAACTCAAAGCTTTTAAGACTTCCTCAAAACTGATTTTCTCACTTCTTTTCTAACTTCTTCGCTTTACTTTTCTAATGTCTTATCTCTTTAACTTTAACTCAAAGCTTTTAAGACTTCCTCAAAGCTGATTTTCTCACTTCTTTTCTAACTTCTTCGCTTTACTTTTCAAATGTCTTATCTCTTTAACTTTAACTAAAGCTGTTAAGACTTCCTCAAAACTGATTTTCTCACTTCTTTTCTAACTTCTTCGCTTTACTTTTCAAATGTCTTATCTCTTTATATAACTCAAAGCCGTCAAGACTTCCTCAAAACTGATTTTCTCACTTCTTTTCTAACTTCTTCGCTTTACTTTTCAAATGTCTTATCTCTTTAACTTTAACTCAAAGCTTTTAAGACTTCCTCAAAGCTGATTTTCTCACTTCTTTTCTAACTTCTTCGCTTTACTTTTCAAATGTCTTATCTCTTTAACTTTAACTCAAAGCTTTTAAGACTTCCTCAAAGCTGATTTTCTCACTTCTTTTCTAACTTCTTCGCTTTACTTTTCAAATGTCTTATCTCTTTAACTTTAACTCAAAGCTTTTAAGACTTCCTCAAAACTTATTTTCTCACTTCTTTTCTAACTTCTTCGCTTTACTTTTCAAATGTCTTATCTCTTTAACTTTAACTCAAAGCTTTTAAGACTTCCTCAAAACTGATTTTCTCACTTCTTTTCTAACTTCTTCGCTTTACTTTTCAAATGTCTTATCTCTTTAACTTTAACTCAAAGCTTTTAAGACTTCCTCAAAACTTATTTTCTCACTTCTTTTCTAACTTCTTCGCTTTACTTTTCAAATGTCTTATCTCTTTAACTTTAACTCAAAGCTTTTAAGACTTCCTCAAAACTGATTTTCTCACTTCTTTTCTAACTTCTTCGCTTTACTTTTCAAATGTCTTATCTCTTTAACTTTAACTCAAAGCTTTTAAGACTTCCTCAAAACTGATTTTCTCACTTCTTTTCTAACTTCTTCGCTTTACTTTTCAAATGTCTTATCTCTTTAACTTTAACTCAAAGCTTTTAAGACTTCCTCAAAGCTGATTTTCTCACTTCTTTTCTAACTTCTTCGCTTTACTTTTCAAATGTCTTATCTCTTTAACTTTAACTAAAGCTGTTAAGACTTCCTCAAAACTGATTTTCTCACTTCTTTTCTAACTTCTTCGCTTTACTTTTCAAATGTCTTATCTCTTTAACTTTAACTCAAAGCTTTTAAGACTTCCTCAAAACTGATTTTCTCACTTCTTTTCTAACTTCTTCGCTTTACTTTTCAAATGTCTTATCTCTTTAACTTTAACTCAAAGCTTTTAAGACTTCCTCAAAACTTATTTTCTCACTTCTTTTCTAACTTCTTCGCTTTACTTTTCAAATGTCTTATCTCTTTAACTTTAACTCAAAGCTTTTAAGACTTCCTCAAAACTTATTTTCTCACTTCTTTTCTAACTTCTTCGCTTTACTTTTCAAATGTCTTATCTCTTTAACTTTAACTCAAAGCTTTTAAGACTTCCTCAAAACTTATTTTCTCACTTCTTTTCTAACTTCTTCGCTTTACTTTTCAAATGTCTTATCTCTTTAACTTTAACTCAAAGCTTTTAAGACTTCCTCAAAGCTGATTTTCTCACTTCTTTTCTAACTTCTTCGCTTTACTTTTCAAATGTCTTATCTCTTTAACTTTAACTCAAAGCTTTTAAGACTTCCTCAAAACTGATTTTCTCACTTCTTTTCTAACTTCTTCGCTTTACTTTTCAAATGTCTTATCTCTTTAACTTTAACTCAAAGCTTTTAAGACTTCCTCAAAGCTGATTTTCTCACTTCTTTTCTAACTTCTTCGCTTTACTTTTCAAATGTCTTATCTCTTTAACTTTAACTAAAAGCCGTCAAGACTTCCTCAAAACTGATTTTCTCACTTCTTTTCTAACTTCTTCGCTTTACTTTTCAAATGTCTTATCTCTTTAACTTTAACTCAAAGCTTTTAAGACTTCCTCAAAACTGATTTTCTCACTTCTTTTCTAACTTCTTCGCTTTACTTTTCAAATGTCTTATCTCTTTAACTTTAACTCAAAGCTTTTAAGACTTCCTCAAAACTTATTTTCTCACTTCTTTTCTAACTTCTTCGCTTTACTTTTCAAATGTCTTATCTCTTTAACTTTAACTCAAAGCTTTTAAGACTTCCTCAAAACTGATTTTCTCACTTCTTTTCTAACTTCTTCGCTTTACTTTTCAAATGTCTTATCTCTTTAACTTTAACTCAAAGCTTTTAAGACTTCCTCAAAGCTGATTTTCTCACTTCTTTTCTAACTTCTTCGCTTTACTTTTCAAATGTCTTATCTCTTTAACTTTAACTTTAACTCAAAGCTGTTAAGACTTCCTCAAAACTTATTTTCTCACTTCTTTTCTAACTTCTTCGCTTTACTTTTCAAATGTCTTATCTCTTTAACTTTAACTCAAAGCTTTTAAGACTTCCTCAAAACTGATTTTCTCACTTCTTTTCTAACTTCTTCGCTTTACTTTTCTAATGTCTTATCTCTTTAACTTTAACTCAAAGCTTTTAAGACTTCCTCAAAGCTGATTTTCTCACTTCTTTTCTAACTTCTTCGCTTTACTTTTCAAATGTCTTATCTCTTTAACTTTAACTCAAAGCTTTTAAGACTTCCTCAAAACTGATTTTCTCACTTCTTTTCTAACTTCTTCGCTTTACTTTTCAAATGTCTTATCTCTTTAACTTTAACTCAAAGCTTTTAAGACTTCCTCAAAGCTGATTTTCTCACTTCTTTTCTAACTTCTTCGCTTTACTTTTCAAATGTCTTATCTCTTTAACTTTAACTCAAAGCTGTTAAGACTTCCTCAAAACTTATTTTCTCACTTCTTTTCTAACTTCTTCGCTTTACTTTTCAAATGTCTTATCTCTTTAACTTTAACTCAAAGCTTTTAAGACTTCCTCAAAACTGATTTTCTCACTTCTTTTCTAACTTCTTCGCTTTACTTTTCAAATGTCTTATCTCTTTAACTTTAACTCAAAGCTTTTAAGACTTCCTCAAAGCTGATTTTCTCACTTCTTTTCTAACTTCTTCGCTTTACTTTTCAAATGTCTTATCTCTTTAACTTTAACTCAAAGCTTTTAAGACTTCCTCAAAACTGATTTTCTCACTTCTTTTCTAACTTCTTCGCTTTACTTTTCTAATGTCTTATCTCTTTAACTTTAACTCAAAGCTTTTAAGACTTCCTCAAAGCTGATTTTCTCACTTCTTTTCTAACTTCTTCGCTTTACTTTTCAAATGTCTTATCTCTTTAACTTTAACTCAAAGCTGTTAAGACTTCCTCAAAACTGATTTTCTCACTTCTTTTCTAACTTCTTCGCTTTACTTTTCAAATGTCTTATCTCTTTAACTTTAACTCAAAGCTTTTAAGACTTCCTCAAAACTTATTTTCTCACTTCTTTTCTAACTTCTTCGCTTTACTTTTCTAATGTCTTATCTCTTTAACTTTAACTCAAAGCTTTTAAGACTTCCTCAAAGCTGATTTTCTCACTTCTTTTCTAACTTCTTCGCTTTACTTTTCAAATGTCTTATCTCTTTAACTTTAACTAAAGCTGTTAAGACTTCCTCAAAACTGATTTTCTCACTTCTTTTCTAACTTCTTCGCTTTACTTTTCAAATGTCTTATCTCTTTATATAACTCAAAGCCGTCAAGACTTCCTCAAAACTGATTTTCTCACTTCTTTTCTAACTTCTTCGCTTTACTTTTCAAATGTCTTATCTCTTTAACTTTAACTCAAAGCTTTTAAGACTTCCTCAAAGCTGATTTTCTCACTTCTTTTCTAACTTCTTCGCTTTACTTTTCAAATGTCTTATCTCTTTAACTTTAACTCAAAGCTTTTAAGACTTCCTCAAAGCTGATTTTCTCACTTCTTTTCTAACTTCTTCGCTTTACTTTTCAAATGTCTTATCTCTTTAACTTTAACTCAAAGCTTTTAAGACTTCCTCAAAACTTATTTTCTCACTTCTTTTCTAACTTCTTCGCTTTACTTTTCAAATGTCTTATCTCTTTATATAACTAAAAGCCGTCAAGACTTCCTCAAAACTGATTTTCTCACTTCTTTTCTAACTTCTTCGCTTTACTTTTCAAATGTCTTATCTCTTTAACTTTAACTCAAAGCTTTTAAGACTTCCTCAAAACTTATTTTCTCACTTCTTTTCTAACTTCTTCGCTTTACTTTTCAAATGTCTTATCTCTTTAACTTTAACTCAAAGCTTTTAAGACTTCCTCAAAACTGATTTTCTCACTTCTTTTCTAACTTCTTCGCTTTACTTTTCAAATGTCTTATCTCTTTAACTTTAACTCAAAGCTTTTAAGACTTCCTCAAAACTGATTTTCTCACTTCTTTTCTAACTTCTTCGCTTTACTTTTCAAATGTCTTATCTCTTTAACTTTAACTCAAAGCTGTTAAGACTTCCTCAAAACTGATTTTCTCACTTCTTTTCTAACTTCTTCGCTTTACTTTTCAAATGTCTTATCTCTTTAACTTTAACTCAAAGCTTTTAAGACTTCCTCAAAACTGATTTTCTCACTTCTTTTCTAACTTCTTCGCTTTACTTTTCAAATGTCTTATCTCTTTAACTTTAACTCAAAGCTGTTAAGACTTCCTCAAAACTGATTTTCTCACTTCTTTTCTAACTTCTTCGCTTTACTTTTCAAATGTCTTATCTCTTTAACTTTAACTCAAAGCTTTTAAGACTTCCTCAAAACTGATTTTCTCACTTCTTTTCTAACTTCTTCGCTTTACTTTTCAAATGTCTTATCTCTTTAACTTTAACTCAAAGCTTTTAAGACTTCCTCAAAACTGATTTTCTCACTTCTTTTCTAACTTCTTCGCTTTACTTTTCAAATGTCTTATCTCTTTAACTTTAACTCAAAGCTTTTAAGACTTCCTCAAAGCTGATTTTCTCACTTCTTTTCTAACTTCTTCGCTTTACTTTTCAAATGTCTTATCTCTTTAACTTTAACTCAAAGCTTTTAAGACTTCCTCAAAACTTATTTTCTCACTTCTTTTCTAACTTCTTCGCTTTACTTTTCAAATGTCTTATCTCTTTAACTTTAACTCAAAGCTTTTAAGACTTCCTCAAAACTGATTTTCTCACTTCTTTTCTAACTTCTTCGCTTTACTTTTCAAATGTCTTATCTCTTTAACTTTAACTCAAAGCTTTTAAGACTTCCTCAAAACTTATTTTCTCACTTCTTTTCTAACTTCTTCGCTTTACTTTTCAAATGTCTTATCTCTTTAACTTTAACTAAAGCTGTTAAGACTTCCTCAAAACTGATTTTCTCACTTCTTTTCTAACTTCTTCGCTTTACTTTTCAAATGTCTTATCTCTTTAACTTTAACTCAAAGCTTTTAAGACTTCCTCAAAACTTATTTTCTCACTTCTTTTCTAACTTCTTCGCTTTACTTTTCAAATGTCTTATCTCTTTAACTTTAACTCAAAGCTTTTAAGACTTCATCAAACTGATTTTCTCACTTCTTTTCTAACTTCTTCGCTTTACTTTTCAAATGTCTTATCTCTTTAACTTTAACTCAAAGCTTTTAAGACTTCCTCAAAACTTATTTTCTCACTTCTTTTCTAACTTCTTCGCTTTACTTTTCAAATGTCTTATCTCTTTAACTTTAACTCAAAGCTTTTAAGACTTCCTCAAAACTGATTTTCTCACTTCTTTTCTAACTTCTTCGCTTTACTTTTCAAATGTCTTATCTCTTTAACTTTAACTCAAAGCTTTTAAGACTTCCTCAAAACTGATTTTCTCACTTCTTTTCTAACTTCTTCGCTTTACTTTTCAAATGTCTTATCTCTTTAACTTTAACTCAAAGCTTTTAAGACTTCCTCAAAACTTATTTTCTCACTTCTTTTCTAACTTCTTCGCTTTACTTTTCAAATGTCTTATCTCTTTAACTTTAACTCAAAGCTTTTAAGACTTCCTCAAAACTGATTTTCTCACTTCTTTTCTAACTTCTTCGCTTTACTTTTCAAATGTCTTATCTCTTTAACTTTAACTCAAAGCTTTTAAGACTTCCTCAAAACTTATTTTCTCACTTCTTTTCTAACTTCTTCGCTTTACTTTTCAAATGTCTTATCTCTTTAACTTTAACTCAAAGCTTTTAAGACTTCCTCAAAACTTATTTTCTCACTTCTTTTCTAACTTCTTCGCTTTACTTTTCAAATGTCTTATCTCTTTAACTTTAACTCAAAGCTTTTAAGACTTCATCAAACTGATTTTCTCACTTCTTTTCTAACTTCTTCGCTTTACTTTTCAAATGTCTTATCTCTTTAACTTTAACTCAAAGCTTTTAAGACTTCCTCAAAACTTATTTTCTCACTTCTTTTCTAACTTCTTCGCTTTACTTTTCAAATGTCTTATCTCTTTAACTTTAACTCAAAGCTTTTAAGACTTCCTCAAAACTGATTTTCTCACTTCTTTTCTAACTTCTTCGCTTTACTTTTCAAATGTCTTATCTCTTTAACTTTAACTCAAAGCTTTTAAGACTTCCTCAAAACTTATTTTCTCACTTCTTTTCTAACTTCTTCGCTTTACTTTTCAAATGTCTTATCTCTTTAACTTTAACTCAAAGCTTTTAAGACTTCCTCAAAACTGATTTTCTCACTTCTTTTCTAACTTCTTCGCTTTACTTTTCAAATGTCTTATCTCTTTAACTTTAACTCAAAGCTTTTAAGACTTCCTCAAAACTTATTTTCTCACTTCTTTTCTAACTTCTTCGCTTTACTTTTCAAATGTCTTATCTCTTTAACTTTAACTCAAAGCTTTTAAGACTTCCTCAAAACTGATTTTCTCACTTCTTTTCTAACTTCTTCGCTTTACTTTTCAAATGTCTTATCTCTTTAACTTTAACTCAAAGCTTTTAAGACTTCCTCAAAACTTATTTTCTCACTTCTTTTCTAACTTCTTCGCTTTACTTTTCAAATGTCTTATCTCTTTAACTTTAACTCAAAGCTTTTAAGACTTCCTCAAAACTTATTTTCTCACTTCTTTTCTAACTTCTTCGCTTTACTTTTCAAATGTCTTATCTCTTTAACTTTAACTCAAAGCTTTTAAGACTTCATCAAACTGATTTTCTCACTTCTTTTCTAACTTCTTCGCTTTACTTTTCAAATGTCTTATCTCTTTAACTTTAACTCAAAGCTTTTAAGACTTCCTCAAAACTTATTTTCTCACTTCTTTTCTAACTTCTTCGCTTTACTTTTCAAATGTCTTATCTCTTTAACTTTAACTCAAAGCTTTTAAGACTTCCTCAAAACTGATTTTCTCACTTCTTTTCTAACTTCTTCGCTTTACTTTTCAAATGTCTTATCTCTTTAACTTTAACTCAAAGCTTTTAAGACTTCCTCAAAACTTATTTTCTCACTTCTTTTCTAACTTCTTCGCTTTACTTTTCAAATGTCTTATCTCTTTAACTTTAACTCAAAGCTTTTAAGACTTCCTCAAAACTGATTTTCTCACTTCTTTTCTAACTTCTTCGCTTTACTTTTCAAATGTCTTATCTCTTTAACTTTAACTCAAAGCTTTAAGACTTCCTCAAAACTGATTTTCTCACTTCTTTTCTAACTTCTTCGCTTTACTTTTCAAATGTCTTATCTCTTTAACTTTAACTCAAAGCTGTTAAGACTTCCTCAAAACTTATTTTCTCACTTCTTTTCTAACTTCTTCGCTTTACTTTTCAAATGTCTTATCTCTTTAACTTTAACTCAAAGCTTTTAAGACTTCCTCAAAACTTATTTTCTCACTTCTTTTCTAACTTCTTCGCTTTACTTTTCAAATGTCTTATCTCTTTAACTTTAACTAAAGCTGTTAAGACTTCCTCAAAACTGATTTTCTCACTTCTTTTCTAACTTCTTCGCTTTACTTTTCAAATGTCTTATCTCTTTAACTTTAACTCAAAGCTTTTAAGACTTCCTCAAAACTTATTTTCTCACTTCTTTTCTAACTTCTTCGCTTTACTTTTCAAATGTCTTATCTCTTTAACTTTAACTCAAAGCTTTTAAGACTTCATCAAACTGATTTTCTCACTTCTTTTCTAACTTCTTCGCTTTACTTTTCAAATGTCTTATCTCTTTAACTTTAACTCAAAGCTTTTAAGACTTCATCAAACTGATTTTCTCACTTCTTTTCTAACTTCTTCGCTTTACTTTTCAAATGTCTTATCTCTTTAACTTTAACTCAAAGCTTTTAAGACTTCATCAAACTGATTTTCTCACTTCTTTTCTAACTTCTTCGCTTTACTTTTCAAATGTCTTATCTCTTTAACTTTAACTCAAAGCTTTTAAGACTTCCTCAAAACTTATTTTCTCACTTCTTTTCTAACTTCTTCGCTTTACTTTTCAAATGTCTTATCTCTTTAACTTTAACTCAAAGCTTTTAAGACTTCCTCAAAACTTATTTTCTCACTTCTTTTCTAACTTCTTCGCTTTACTTTTCAAATGTCTTATCTCTTTAACTTTAACTCAAAGCTTTTAAGACTTCCTCAAAACTTATTTTCTCACTTCTTTTCTAACTTCTTCGCTTTACTTTTCAAATGTCTTATCTCTTTAACTTTAACTCAAAGCTTTTAAGACTTCCTCAAAACTGATTTTCTCACTTCTTTTCTAACTTCTTCGCTTTACTTTTCAAATGTCTTATCTCTTTAACTTTAACTCAAAGCTTTTAAGACTTCCTCAAAACTTATTTTCTCACTTCTTTTCTAACTTCTTCGCTTTACTTTTCAAATGTCTTATCTCTTTAACTTTAACTAAAGCTGTTAAGACTTCCTCAAAACTGATTTTCTCACTTCTTTTCTAACTTCTTCGCTTTACTTTTCAAATGTCTTATCTCTTTAACTTTAACTCAAAGCTTTTAAGACTTCCTCAAAACTTATTTTCTCACTTCTTTTCTAACTTCTTCGCTTTACTTTTCAAATGTCTTATCTCTTTAACTTTAACTCAAAGCTTTTAAGACTTCATCAAACTGATTTTCTCACTTCTTTTCTAACTTCTTCGCTTTACTTTTCAAATGTCTTATCTCTTTAACTTTAACTCAAAGCTTTTAAGACTTCCTCAAAAACTTATTTTCTCACTTCTTTTCTAACTTCTTCGCTTTACTTTTCAAATGTCTTATCTCTTTAACTTTAACTCAAAGCTTTTAAGACTTCCTCAAAACTGATTTTCTCACTTCTTTTCTAACTTCTTCGCTTTACTTTTCAAATGTCTTATCTCTTTAACTTTAACTCAAAGCTTT
>CAMPDV010006812.1:0-15772 GCA_946699065.1 Loxodes magnus
TTTCTAATTACTTATTATTTCTCAAAGCATACTCATTAAAACTGAAATTCTACCTTCTTTTCTTACTTTACTTCTTCACTTTTCTAAATACTTAATACTTCTCAAAGCATACTCATTAAAACTGAAACTCTACCTTCTTTTCTTACTTTACTTCTGCACTTTTCTAAATACTTAATACTTCTCAAAGCATACTCATTAAAACTGAAATTCTACCTTCTTTTCTTACTTTACTTCTTCATTTTTCTAAATACTTATTAATTCGCAGAGCATACTCCTTAAAACTGAAATTCTATCTTCTTTTCTTACTTTACTTCTTCACTTTTCTAAATACTTATTACTTCTCAAAGCATACTCATTAAAACTGAAATTTTACCTTCTTTTCTTACTTTACTTCTTCACTTTTCTAAATACTTATTACTTCTCAAAGCATACTCATTAAAACTGAAACTATACCTTCTTTTCTTACTTTACTTCTTCACTTTTCTAAATACTTAATATTTCTCAAATCATACTCCTTTAAACTGAAACTCTATCTTCTTTTCTTACTTTACTTCTTCACTTTTCTAATTACTTATTACTTCTCAAAGCATACTCATTAAAACTGAAACTATACCTTCTTTTCTTACTTTACTTCTTCACTTTTCTAAATACTTATTACTTCTCAAAGCATACTCATTAAAACTGAAATTCTACCTTCTTTTCTTACTTTACTTCTTCACTTTTCTAAATACTTAATATTTCTCAAAGCATACTCATTAAAACTGAAATTCTACCTTCTTTTCTTACTTTACTTCTTCACTTTTCTAAATACTTAATACTTCTCAAAGCATACTTCTTAAAACTGAAATTCTATCTTCTTTTCTTACTTTACTTCTTCACTTTTCTAAATACTTATTACTTCTCAAAGCATACTCATTAAAACTGAAATTCTACCTTCTTTTCTTACTTTACTTCTTCACTTTTCTAAATACTTATTACTTCTCAAAGCATACTCATTAAAACTGAAACTATACCTTCTTTTCTTACTTTACTTCTTCACTTTTCTAAATACTTTTTACTTCTCAAAGCATACTCCTTAAAACTGAAATTCTACCTTCTTTTCTTACTTTACTTCTTCACTTTTCTAAATACTTAATACTTCTCAAAGCATACTTCTTAAAACTGAAATTCTATCTTCTTTTCTTACTTTACTTCTTCACTTTTCTAAATACTTATTACTTCTCAAACCATACTCATTAAAACTGAAATTCTACCTTCTTTTCTTACTTTACTTCTTCACTTTTCTAAATACTTATTACTTCTCAAAGCATACTTCTTAAAACTGAAATTCTACCTTCTTTTCTTACTTTACTTCTTCACTTTTCTAAATACTTATTACTTCTCAAAGCATACTTCTTAAAACTGAAATTCTACCTTCTTTTCTTACTTTACTTCTTCACTTTTCTAAATACTTAATACTTCTCAAAGCATACTTCTTAAAACTGAAATTCTATCTTCTTTTCTTACTTTACTTCTTCACTTTTCTAATTACTTATTATTTCTCAAAGCATACTCATTAAAACTGAAATTCTACCTTCTTTTCTTACTTTACTTCTTCACTTTTCTAAATACTTAATATTTCTCAAAGCATACTCCTTAAAAATGACTTTCTTTCTTCTTTTCTTACTTTACTTATTCACTTTTCAAAATACTTATTACTTCTCAAAGCATACTCCTTAAAACTGAAATTCTTTCTTCTTTTCTTACTTTACTTCTTCACTTTTCTAATTACTTATTATTTCTCAAAGCATACTCATTAAAACTGAAATTCTACCTTCTTTTCTTACTTTACTTCTTCATTTTTCTAAATACTTATTACTTCTCAAAGCATACTCCTTAAAACTGAAATTCTACCTTCTTTTCTTACTTTACTTCTTCACTTTTCTAATTACTTATTACTTCTCAAAGCATACTCATTAAAACTGAAACTATACCTTCTTTTCTTACTTTACTTCTTCACTTTTCTAAATACTTAATATTTCTCAAAGCATACTCATTAAAACTGAAATTCTACCTTCTTTTCTTACTTTACTTCTTCACTTTTCTAAATACTTAATACTTCTCAAAGCATACTTCTTAAAACTGAAATTCTATCTTCTTTTCTTACTTTACTTCTTCACTTTTCTAAATACTTATTACTTCTCAAAGCATACTCATTAAAACTGAAATTCTATCTTCTTTTCTTACTTTACTTCTTCACTTTTCTAAATACTTATTACTTCTCAAAGCATACTCATTAAAACTGAAATTCTACCTTCTTTTCTTACTTTACTTCTTCACTTTTCTAAATACTTAATATTTCTCAAAGCATACTCCTTAAAAATGACTTTCTTTCTTCTTTTCTTACTTTACTTATTCACTTTTCAAAATACTTATTACTTCTCAAAGCATACTCATTAAAACTGAAATTCTTTCTTCTTTTCTTACTTTACTTCTTCACTTTTCTAAATACTTATTATTTCTCAAAGCATACTCATTAAAACTGAAATTCTACCTTCTTTTCTTACTTTACTTCTTCACTTTTCAAAATACTTATTACTTCTCAAAGCATACTTCTTAAAACTGAAACTCTACCTTCTTTTCTTACTTTACTTCTTCACTTTTCTAAATACTTATTACTTCTCAAAGCATACTCATTAAAACTGAAATTTTACCTTCTTTTCTTACTTTACTTCTTCACTTTTCAAAATACTTATTACTTCTCAAACCATACTCATTAAAACTGAAATTCTACCTTCTTTTCTTACTTTACTTCTTCACTTTTCTAAATACTTATTACTTCTCAAAGCATACTCATTAAAACTGAAACTATACCTTCTTTTCTTACTTTACTTATTCACTTTTCAAAATACTTATTACTTCTCAAAGCATACTCCTTAAAACTGAAATTCTTTCTTCTTTTCTTACTTTACTTCTTCACTTTTCTAATTACTTATTATTTCTCAAAGCATACTCATTAAAACTGAAATTCTACCTTCTTTTCTTACTTTACTTCTTCACTTTTCTAAATACTTATTACTTCTCAAAGCATACTCATTAAAACTGAAATTCTACCTTCTTTTCTTACTTTACTTCTTCACTTTTCTAAATACTTAATATTTCTCAAAGCATACTCATTAAAACTGAAATTCTACCTTCTTTTCTTACTTTACTTCTTCACTTTTCTAAATACTTAATACTTCTCAAAGCATACTTCTTAAAACTGAAATTCTATCTTCTTTTCTTACTTTACTTCTTCATTTTTCTAAATACTTATTAATTCGCAGAGCATACTTCTTAAAACTGAAATTCTACCTTCTTTTCTTACTTTACTTCTTCACTTTTCTAAATACTTATTACTTCTCAAAGCATACTCATTAAAACTGAAATTCTACCTTCTTTTCTTACTTTACTTCTTCACTTTTCTAAATACTTATTATTTCTCAAAGCATACTTCTTAAAACTGAAACTCTATCTTCTTTTCTTACTTTACTTCTTCACTTTTCTAAATACTTATTACTTCTCAAACCATACTCATTAAAACTGAAATTCTACCTTCTTTTCTTACTTTACTTCTTCACTTTTCTAAATACTTATTATTTCTCAAAGCATACTCCTTAAAACTGAAATTCTACCTTCTTTTCTTACTTTACTTCTTCACTTTTCTAAATACTTAATACTTCTCAAAGCATACTCATTAAAACTGAAATTCTACCTTCTTTTCTTACTTTACTTCTTCACTTTTCTAAATACTTATTACTTCTCAAAGCATACTCATTAAAACTGAAATTCTACCTTCTTTTCTTACTTTACTTCTTCACTTTTCTAAATACTTATTATTTCTCAAAGCATACTCATTAAAACTGAAACTCTATCTTCTTTTCTTACTTTACTTATTCACTTTTCAAAATACTTATTACTTCTCAAAGCATACTCCTTAAAACTGAAATTCTATCTTCTTTTCTTACTTTACTTCTTCACTTTTCTAAATACTTAATACTTCTCAAAGCATACTTCTTAAAACTGAAATTCTATCTTCTTTTCTTACTTTACTTCTTCACTTTTCAAAATACTTATTACTTCTCAAAGCATACTCCTTAAAACTGAAATTCTACCTTCTTTTCTTACTTTACTTCTTCACTTTTCTAAATACTTAATATTTCTCAAAGCATACTTCTTAAAACTGAAACTCTACCTTCTTTTCTTACTTTACTTCTTCACTTTTCTAAATACTTAATACTTCTCAAAGCATACTCCTTAAAACTGAAATTCTATCTTCTTTTCTTACTTTACTTCTTCACTTTTCTAAATACTTAATACTTCTCAAAGCATACTTCTTAAAACTGAATTTCTATCTTCTTTTCTTACTTTACTTCTTCACTTTTCTAAATACTTATTATTTCTCAAAGCTTACTCCTTAAAACTGAAATTCTACCTTCTTTTCTTACTTTACTTCTTCACTTTTCTAAATACTTATTACTTCGCAGAGCATACTCCTTAAAACTGAAATTCTATCTTCTTTTCTTACTTTACTTCTTCACTTTTCTAATTACTTATTATTTCTCAAAGCATACTCATTAAAACTGAAATTCTACCTTCTTTTCTTACTTTACTTCTTCATTTTTCTAAATACTTATTAATTCGCAGAGCATACTCCTTAAAACTGAAATTCTACCTTATTTTCTTACTTTACTTCTTCACTTTTCTAAATACTTAATATTTCTCAAAGCATACTTCTTAAAACTGAAACTCTACCTTCTTTTCTTACTTTACTTCTTCACTTTTCTAAATACTTAATATTTCTCAAAGCATACTCCTTAAAACTGAAACTCTATCTTCTTTTCTTACTTTACTTCTTCACTTTTCTAATTACTTATTATTTCTCAAAGCATACTCATTAAAACTGAAATTCTACCTTCTTTTCTTACTTTACTTCTTCACTTTTCTAAATACTTAATACTTCTCAAAGCATACTCATTAAAACTGAAACTCTACCTTCTTTTCTTACTTTACTTCTGCACTTTTCTAAATACTTAATACTTCTCAAAGCATACTCATTAAAACTGAAATTCTACCTTCTTTTCTTACTTTACTTCTTCACTTTTCTAAATACTTAATACTTCTCAAAGCATACTTCTTAAAACTGAAACTCTACCTTCTTTTCTTACTTTACTTCTTCACTTTTCTAAATACTTATTACTTCTCAAAGCATACTCATTAAAACTGAAATTTTACCTTCTTTTCTTACTTTACTTCTTCACTTTTCAAAATACTTATTACTTCTCAAAGCATACTCATTAAAACTGAAACTATACCTTCTTTTCTTACTTTACTTCTTCACTTTTCTAAATACTTAATATTTCTCAAAGCATACTCCTTTAAACTGAAACTCTACCTTCTTTTCTTACTTTACTTCTTCACTTTTCTAATTACTTATTACTTCTCAAAGCATACTCATTAAAACTGAAACTATACCTTCTTTTCTTACTTTACTTCTTCACTTTTCTAATTACTTATTATTTCTCAAAGCATACTCATTAAAACTGAAACTCTATCTTCTTTTCTTACTTTACTTATTCACTTTTCAAAATACTTATTACTTCTCAAAGCATACTCCTTAAAACTGAAATTCTATCTTCTTTTCTTACTTTACTTCTTCACTTTTCTAAATACTTAATACTTCTCAAAGCATACTTCTTAAAACTGAAATTCTATCTTCTTTTCTTACTTTACTTCTTCACTTTTCTAAATACTTATTACTTCTCAAAGCATACTCATTAAAACTGAAATTCTACCTTCTTTTCTTACTTTACTTCTTCACTTTTCTAAATACTTAATACTTCTCAAAGCATACTCCTTAAAACTGAAATTCTATCTTCTTTTCTTACTTTACTTCTTCACTTTTCTAAATACTTAATACTTCTCAAAGCATACTTCTTAAAACTGAATTTCTATCTTCTTTTCTTACTTTACTTCTTCACTTTTCTAAATACTTATTATTTCTCAAAGCATACTCCTTAAAACTGAAATTCTACCTTCTTTTCTTACTTTACTTCTTCACTTTTCTAAATACTTATTACTTCGCAGAGCATACTCCTTAAAACTGAAATTCTATCTTCTTTTCTTACTTTACTTCTTCACTTTTCTAATTACTTATTATTTCTCAAAGCATACTCATTAAAACTGAAATTCTACCTTCTTTTCTTACTTTACTTCTTCATTTTTCTAAATACTTATTAATTCGCAGAGCATACTCCTTAAAACTGAAATTCTACCTTATTTTCTTACTTTACTTCTTCACTTTTCTAAATACTTAATATTTCTCAAAGCATACTTCTTAAAACTGAAACTCTACCTTCTTTTCTTACTTTACTTCTTCACTTTTCTAAATACTTATTATTTCTCAAAGCATACTCATTAAAACTGAAACTCTATCTTCTTTTCTTACTTTACTTCTTCACTTTTCTAATTACTTATTATTTCTCAAAGCATACTCATTAAAACTGAAATTCTACCTTCTTTTCTTACTTTACTTCTTCACTTTTCTAAATACTTATTACTTCGCAGAGCATACTCATTAAAACATAACTATACCTTCTTTTCTTACTTTACTTCTTCACTTTTCTAAATACTTAATACTTCTCAAAGCATACTCATTAAAACTGAAATTCTACCTTCTTTTCTTACTTTACTTCTTCACTTTTCTAAATACTTAATACTTCTCAAAGCATACTTCTTAAAACTGAAACTCTACCTTCTTTTCTTACTTTACTTCTTCACTTTTCTAAATACTTATTACTTCTCAAAGCATACTCATTAAAACTGAAATTTTACCTTCTTTTCTTACTTTACTTCTTCACTTTTCTAAATACTTATTACTTCTCAAAGCATACTCATTAAAACTGAAACTATACCTTCTTTTCTTACTTTACTTCTTCACTTTTCTAAATACTTAATATTTCTCAAAGCATACTCCTTTAAACTGAAACTCTATCTTCTTTTCTTACTTTACTTCTTCACTTTTCTAATTACTTATTACTTCTCAAAGCATACTCATTAAAACTGAAACTATACCTTCTTTTCTTACTTTACTTCTTCACTTTTCTAAATACTTATTACTTCTCAAAGCATACTCATTAAAACTGAAATTCTACCTTCTTTTCTTACTTTACTTCTTCACTTTTCTAAATACTTATTACTTCTCAAAGCATACTCCTTAAAACTGAAATTCTACCTTCTTTTCTTACTTTACTTCTTCACTTTTCTAATTACTTATTATTTCTCAAAGCATAATACTTAAAACTGAAACTCTACCTTCTTTTCTTACTTTACTTCTTCACTTTTCTAAATACTTATTACTTCTCAAAGCATACTTCTTAAAACTGAAATTCTATCTTCTTTTCTTACTTTACTTCTTCACTTTTCTAAATACTTATTACTTCTCAAAGCATACTCATTAAAACTGAAATTCTATCTTCTTTTCTTACTTTACTTCTTCACTTTTCTAAATACTTATTACTTCGCAGAGCATACTCATTAAAACTGAAACTCTACCTTCTTTTCTTACTTTACTTCTTCACTTTTCTAAATACTTAATACTTCTCAAAGCATACTTCTTAAAACTTAAATTCTATCTTCTTTTCTTACTTTACTTATTCACTTTTCAAAATACTTATTACTTCTCAAAGCATACTCATTAAAACTGAAACTCTACCTTCTTTTCTTACTTTACTTCTTCACTTTTCTAAATACTTAATACTTCTCAAAGCATACTTCTTAAAACTGAAATTCTACCTTCTTTTCTTACTTTACTTCTTCACTTTTCTAAATACTTATTACTTCTCAAAGCATACTCATTAAAACTGAAATTCTATCTTCTTTTCTTACTTTACTTCTTCACTTTTCTAAATACTTATTACTTCGCAGAGCATACTCATTAAAACTGAAACTCTACCTTCTTTTCTTACTTTACTTCTTCACTTTTCTAAATACTTAATACTTCTCAAAGCATACTTCTTAAAACTGAAATTCTATCTTCTTTTCTTACTTTACTTCTTCACTTTTCTAAATACTTATTACTTCTCAAAGCATACTCATTAAAACTGAAATTCTATCTTCTTTTCTTACTTTACTTCTTCACTTTTCTAAATACTTATTACTTCGCAGAGCATACTCATTAAAACTGAAACTCTACCTTCTTTTCTTACTTTACTTCTTCACTTTTCTAAATACTTAATACTTCTCAAAGCATACTTCTTAAAACTTAAATTCTATCTTCTTTTCTTACTTTACTTATTCACTTTTCAAAATACTTATTACTTCTCAAAGCATACTCATTAAAACTGAAACTCTACCTTCTTTTCTTACTTTACTTCTTCACTTTTCTAAATACTTAATACTTCTCAAAGCATACTTCTTAAAACTGAAATTCTACCTTCTTTTCTTACTTTACTTCTTCACTTTTCTAAATACTTATTACTTCTCAAAGCATACTCATTAAAACTGAAATTCTATCTTCTTTTCTTACTTTACTTCTTCACTTTTCTAAATACTTATTACTTCGCAGAGCATACTCATTAAAACTGAAATTCTATCTTCTTTTCTTACTTTACTTCTTCACTTTTCTAAATACTTATTACTTCGCAGAGCATACTCATTAAAACTGAAACTCTACCTTCTTTTCTTACTTTACTTCTTCACTTTTCTAAATACTTAATACTTCTCAAAGCATACTCCTTAAAACTGAAATTCTACCTTCTTTTCTTACTTTACTTCTTCACTTTTCTAAATACTTATTACTTCGCAGAGCATACTTCTTAAAACTGAAACTCTACCTTCTTTTCTTACTTTACTTCTTCACTTTTCTAAATACTTAATACTTCTCAAAGCATACTCCTTAAAACTGAAATTCTATCTTCTTTTCTTACTTTACTTCTTCACTTTTCTAAATACTTATTACTTCTCAAAGCATACTCATTAAAACTGAAATTCTATCTTCTTTTCTTACTTTACTTCTTCACTTTTCTAAATACTTATTACTTCGCAGAGCATACTCATTAAAACTGAAACTCTACCTTCTTTTCTTACTTTACTTCTTCACTTTTCTAAATACTTAATACTTCTCAAAGCATACTTCTTAAAACTTAAATTCTATCTTCTTTTCTTACTTTACTTATTCACTTTTCTAAATACTTATTACTTCTCAAAGCATACTCATTAAAACTGAAACTCTACCTTCTTTTCTTACTTTACTTCTTCACTTTTCTAAATACTTAATACTTCTCAAAGCATACTTCTTAAAACTGAAATTCTATCTTCTTTTCTTACTTTACTTCTTCACTTTTCTAAATACTTATTACTTCTCAAAGCATACTCATTAAAACTGAAATTCTACCTTCTTTTCTTACTTTACTTCTTCACTTTTCTAATTACTTATTATTTCTCAAAGCATAATACTTAAAACTGAAACTCTACCTTCTTTTCTTACTTTACTTCTTCACTTTTCTAAATACTTAATACTTCTCAAAGCATACTCCTTAAAACTGAAATTCTACCTTCTTTTCTTACTTTACTTCTTCACTTTTCTAATTACTTATTATTTCTCAAAGCATACTACTTAAAACTGAAATTCTACCTTCTTTTCTTACTTTACTTCTTCACTTTTCTAAATACTTAATACTTCTCAAAGCATACTTCTTAAAACTGAAATTCTACCTTCTTTTCTTACTTTACTTCTTCACTTTTCTAAATACTTATTACTTCTCAAAGCATACTCATTAAAACTGAAATTCTATCTTCTTTTCTTACTTTACTTCTTCACTTTTCTAAATACTTATTACTTCGCAGAGCATACTCATTAAAACTGAAATTCTATCTTCTTTTCTTACTTTACTTCTTCACTTTTCTAAATACTTATTACTTCGCAGAGCATACTCATTAAAACTGAAACTCTACCTTCTTTTCTTACTTTACTTCTTCACTTTTCTAAATACTTAATACTTCTCAAAGCATACTTCTTAAAACTGAAACTCTACCTTCTTTTCTTACTTTACTTCTTCACTTTTCTAAATACTTATTACTTCTCAAAGCATACTCCTTAAAACTGAAATTCTACCTTCTTTTCTTACTTTACTTCTTCACTTTTCTAAATACTTATTACTTCGCAGAGCATACTCATTAAAACTGAAATTCTATCTTCTTTTCTTACTTTACTTCTTCACTTTTCTAAATACTTATTACTTCGCAGAGCATACTCATTAAAACTGAAACTCTACCTTCTTTTCTTACTTTACTTCTTCACTTTTCTAAATACTTAATACTTCTCAAAGCATACTTCTTAAAACTGAAATTCTATCTTCTTTTCTTACTTTACTTCTTCACTTTTCTAATTACTTATTATTTCTCAAAGCATAATACTTAAAACTGAAACTCTACCTTCTTTTCTTACTTTACTTCTTCACTTTTCTAAATACTTAATACTTCTCAAAGCATACTCCTTAAAACTGAAATTCTACCTTCTTTTCTTACTTTACTTCTTCACTTTTCAAAATACTTATTACTTCTCAAAGCATACTCATTAAAACTGAAACTCTACCTTCTTTTCTTACTTTACTTCTTCACTTTTCTAAATACTTAATACTTCTCAAAGCATACTTCTTAAAACTGAAATTCTACCTTCTTTTCTTACTTTACTTCTTCACTTTTCTAAATACTTATTACTTCTCAAAGCATACTCATTAAAACTGAAATTCTATCTTCTTTTCTTACTTTACTTCTTCACTTTTCTAAATACTTATTACTTCGCAGAGCATACTCATTAAAACTGAAACTCTACCTTCTTTTCTTACTTTACTTCTTCACTTTTCTAAATACTTAATACTTCTCAAAGCATACTCATTAAAACTGAAATTCTATCTTCTTTTCTTACTTTACTTCTTCACTTTTCTAAATACTTATTACTTCTCAAAGCATACTCATTAAAACTGAAACTATACCTTCTTTTCTTACTTTACTTCTTCACTTTTCTAAATACTTAATACTTCTCAAAGCATACTCTTAAAACTGAAATTCTATCTTCTTTTCTTACTTTACTTCTTCACTTTTCTAAATACTTATTACTTCTCAAAGCATACTCATTAAAACTGAAATTCTATCTTCTTTTCTTACTTTACTTCTTCACTTTTCTAAATACTTATTACTTCTCAAAGCATACTCATTAAAACTGAAACTCTACCTTCTTTTCTTACTTTACTTCTTCACTTTTCTAAATACTTAATACTTCTCAAAGCATACTTCTTAAAACTGAAATTCTACCTTCTTTTCTTACTTTACTTCTTCACTTTTCTAAATACTTATTACTTCTCAAAGCATACTCATTAAAACTGAAATTCTATCTTCTTTTCTTACTTTACTTCTTCACTTTTCTAAATACTTATTACTTCGCAGAGCATACTCATTAAAACTGAAATTCTATCTTCTTTTCTTACTTTACTTCTTCACTTTTCTAAATACTTATTACTTCGCAGAGCATACTCATTAAAACTGAAACTCTACCTTCTTTTCTTACTTTACTTCTTCACTTTTCTAAATACTTAATACTTCTCAAAGCATACTCCTTAAAAATGAAATTCTTTCTTCTTTTCTTACTTTACTTATTCACTTTTCAAAATACTTATTACTTCTCAAAGCATACTCCTTAAAACTGAAATTCTTTCTTCTTTTCTTACTTTACTTATTCACTTTTCTAAATACTTAATACTTCGCAGAGCATACTCATTAAAACTGAAATTCTATCTTCTTTTCTTACTTTACTTCTTCACTTTTCTAAATACTTATTACTTCGCAGAGCATACTCATTAAAACTGAAACTCTACCTTCTTTTCTTACTTTACTTCTTCACTTTTCTAAATACTTAATACTTCTCAAAGCATACTTCTTAAAACTGAAATTCTATCTTCTTTTCTTACTTTACTTCTTCACTTTTCTAAATACTTATTACTTCGCAGAGCATACTCATTAAAACTGAAACTCTACCTTCTTTTCTTACTTTACTTCTTCACTTTTCTAAATACTTAATACTTCTCAAAGCATACTCATTAAAACTGAAATTCTACCTTCTTTTCTTACTTTACTTCTTCACTTTTCTAAATACTTAATACTTCTCAAAGCATACTTCTTAAAACTGAAATTCTATCTTCTTTTCTTACTTTACTTCTTCACTTTTCTAAATACTTATTACTTCTCAAAGCATACTCCTTAAAACTGAAATTCTACCTTCTTTTCTTACTTTACTTCTTCACTTTTCTAATTACTTATTATTTCTCAAAGCATAATACTTAAAACTGAAACTCTACCTTCTTTTCTTACTTTACTTCTTCACTTTTCTAAATACTTAATACTTCTCAAAGCATACTCCTTAAAACTGAAATTCTATCTTCTTTTCTTACTTTACTTCTTCACTTTTCTAAATACTTATTACTTCTCAAAGCATACTCATTAAAACTGAAATTCTATCTTCTTTTCTTACTTTACTTCTTCACTTTTCTAAATACTTATTACTTCGCAGAGCATACTCATTAAAACTGAAATTCTATCTTCTTTTCTTACTTTACTTCTTCACTTTTCTAAATACTTATTACTTCGCAGAGCATACTCATTAAAACTGAAACTCTACCTTCTTTTCTTACTTTACTTCTTCACTTTTCTAAATACTTAATACTTCTCAAAGCATACTTCTTAAAACTGAAACTCTACCTTCTTTTCTTACTTTACTTCTTCACTTTTCTAAATACTTATTACTTCTCAAAGCATACTCCTTAAAACTGAAATTCTACCTTCTTTTCTTACTTTACTTCTTCACTTTTCTAAATACTTATTACTTCGCAGAGCATACTCATTAAAACTGAAATTCTATCTTCTTTTCTTACTTTACTTCTTCACTTTTCTAAATACTTATTACTTCGCAGAGCATACTCATTAAAACTGAAACTCTACCTTCTTTTCTTACTTTACTTCTTCACTTTTCTAAATACTTAATACTTCTCAAAGCATACTTCTTAAAACTGAAATTCTATCTTCTTTTCTTACTTTACTTCTTCACTTTTCTAATTACTTATTATTTCTCAAAGCATAATACTTAAAACTGAAACTCTACCTTCTTTTCTTACTTTACTTCTTCACTTTTCTAAATACTTAATACTTCTCAAAGCATACTCCTTAAAACTGAAATTCTACCTTCTTTTCTTACTTTACTTCTTCACTTTTCTAAATACTTATTACTTCGCAGAGCATACTTCTTAAAACTGAAACTCTACCTTCTTTTCTTACTTTACTTCTTCACTTTTCTAAATACTTATTATTTCTCAAAGCATACTCATTAAAACTGAAACTATACCTTCTTTTCTTACTTTACTTCTTCACTTTTCTAAATACTTATTACTTCTCAAAGCATACTCCTTAAAACTGAAATTCTACCTTCTTTTCTTACTTTACTTCTTCACTTTTCTAAATACTTATTACTTCGCAGAGCATACTTCTTAAAACTGAAACTCTACCTTCTTTTCTTACTTTACTTCTTCACTTTTCTAAATACTTATTATTTCTCAAAGCATACTCATTAAAACTGAAACTATACCTTCTTTTCTTACTTTACTTCTTCACTTTTCTAAATACTTATTACTTCTCAAAGCATACTCATTAAAACTGAAATTCTATCTTCTTTTCTTACTTTACTTCTTCACTTTTCTAAATACTTATTACTTCGCAGAGCATACTCATTAAAACTGAAACTCTACCTTCTTTTCTTACTTTACTTCTTCACTTTTCTAAATACTTAATACTTCTCAAAGCATACTTCTTAAAACTTAAATTCTATCTTCTTTTCTTACTTTACTTATTCACTTTTCAAAATACTTATTACTTCTCAAAGCATACTCATTAAAACTGAAACTCTACCTTCTTTTCTTACTTTACTTCTTCACTTTTCTAAATACTTAATACTTCTCAAAGCATACTTCTTAAAACTGAAATTCTACCTTCTTTTCTTACTTTACTTCTTCACTTTTCTAAATACTTATTACTTCTCAAAGCATACTCATTAAAACTGAAATTCTATCTTCTTTTCTTACTTTACTTCTTCACTTTTCTAAATACTTATTACTTCGCAGAGCATACTCATTAAAACTGAAACTCTACCTTCTTTTCTTACTTTACTTCTTCACTTTTCTAAATACTTAATACTTCTCAAAGCATACTTCTTAAAACTGAAATTCTATCTTCTTTTCTTACTTTACTTCTTCACTTTTCTAAATACTTATTACTTCGCAGAGCATACTCATTAAAACTGAAACTCTACCTTCTTTTCTTACTTTACTTCTTCACTTTTCTAAATACTTAATACTTCTCAAAGCATACTCATTAAAACTGAAATTCTACCTTCTTTTCTTACTTTACTTCTTCACTTTTCTAAATACTTAATACTTCTCAAAGCATACTTCTTAAAACTGAAATTCTATCTTCTTTTCTTACTTTACTTCTTCACTTTTCTAAATACTTATTACTTCTCAAACCATACTCATTAAAACTGAAATTCTACCTTCTTTTCTTACTTTACTTCTTCACTTTTCTAATTACTTATTATTTCTCAAAGCATAATACTTAAAACTGAAACTCTACCTTCTTTTCTTACTTTACTTCTTCACTTTTCTAAATACTTAATACTTCTCAAAGCATACTCCTTAAAACTGAAATTCTATCTTCTTTTCTTACTTTACTTCTTCACTTTTCTAAATACTTATTACTTCTCAAAGCATACTCATTAAAACTGAAATTCTATCTTCTTTTCTTACTTTACTTCTTCACTTTTCTAAATACTTATTACTTCGCAGAGCATACTCATTAAAACTGAAACTATACCTTCTTTTCTTACTTTACTTCTTCACTTTTCTAAATACTTATTACTTCGCAGAGCATACTCATTAAAACTGAAACTATACCTTCTTTTCTTACTTTACTTCTTCACTTTTCTAAATACTTATTACTTCTCAAAGCATACTCATTAAAACTGAAATTCTACCTTCTTTTCTTACTTTACTTCTTCACTTTTCTAAATACTTATTACTTCGCAGAGCATACTTCTTAAAACTGAAACTCTACCTTCTTTTCTTACTTTACTTCTTCACTTTTCTAAATACTTATTACTTCGCAGAGCATACTCATTAAAACATAACTATACCTTCTTTTCTTACTTTACTTCTTCACTTTCCTAAATACTTAATACTTCTCAAAGCATACTCCTTAAAACTGAAATTCTACCTTCTTTTCTTACTTTACTTCTTCACTTTTCTAAATACTTAATACTTCGCAGAGCATACTCATTAAAACTGAAATTCTACCTTCTTTTCTTACTTTACTTCTTCACTTTTCTAAATACTTATTACTTCGCAGAGCATACTCATTAAAACTGAAACTATACCTTCTTTTCTTACTTTACTTCTTCACTTTTCTAAATACTTATTACTTCGCAGAGCATACTCATTAAAACTGAAACTATACCTTCTTTTCTTACTTTACTTCTTCACTTTTCTAAATACTTAATACTTCTCAAAGCATACTTCTTAAAACTGAAATTCTATCTTCTTTTCTTACTTTACTTCTTCACTTTTCTAAATACTTATTACTTCTCAAAGCATACTCATTAAAACTGAAATTCTACCTTCTTTTCTTACTTTACTTCTTCACTTTTCTAAATACTTAT
>CAMPDV010006813.1:0-16025 GCA_946699065.1 Loxodes magnus
GAAATATAAAAATCAAAAAGCAATGGAAAAAAGATTAAAATATAAGTCCTAATTTGTATATAAAAAAGCATTGAAAAAGAAACTGAGTCTCGTAAATATAATAAATATGACTGAAAAAAGACAAAAAAGAATATAAATATAGTTCCCGCGTCTAATAGATAAGACTTATCATAAAAACATAGCCAAATAAACCGCTTAGACAAAATGGGACCCCCGCGTCTAATATATGTGAATTGCTATAAAATTAACATAAAAAAGCTGAGAATAAAAGTAATGCGACTGAAATAAAATAAAATATCGCAAATAAATTGACAACAAAAGATAATGAAATAAAAATAATGGTACTCCCGCGTCTAATAAACGAAAACACTAGAAAATTAAAGTAATCAATGGCAGAATAAAGAAAGTAAAAGAATAAATGTGCAAAATTAGTAATAAAAATAAAATAAAGTTAATAAATAATTTTGGACGACTGATAAAACTGCAATAAAAATGATATGTTAAAATTTGAGTATAAAAGTGCTTGCTAAATGAAAAAGAAGAATAAAAACGTTAATAAAAGTGACCTGTGTAATATGTATATAAATTGACAACTTGAAAATGAAGAATATAGTAAAGATTGATTAAAAGATACGAAAAACAGCAGATAAATGTAAAATTAATGATAAAAAGTACTGATATAAATATAAAAAATGAATAGATGAAAGATAATAAAAAGCGCTAAAAAGTATATGAAAGAGGATAAACGAGGAAGAACGGGTGACTTTTCTGTACGAGTAATAGGATCTGATTAGGTCATAGAAGTTGATTAAAGTAAAGCAAAAAAGATTATTGTATGAACGAATAACTTGCATGCAATAAATAATATAATAGATATAAAATAATATAAAAAACAAGTTAAATAAGCATTATAAAGTGTGAAATATAAAAATCAAAAAGCAATGGAAAAAAGATTAAAATATAAGTCCTAATTTGTATATAAAAAAGCATTGAAAAAGAAACTGAGTCTCGTAAATATAATAAATATGACTGAAAAAAGACAAAAAAGAATATAAATATAGTTCCCGCGTCTAATAGATAAGACTTATCATAAAAACATAGCCAAATAAACCGCTTAGACAAAATGGGACCCCCGCGTCTAATATATGTGAATTGCTATAAAATTAACATAAAAAAGCTGAGAATAAAAGTAATGCGACTGAAATAAAATAAAATATCGCAAATAAATTGACAACAAAAGATAATGAAATAAAAATAATGGTACTCCCGCGTCTAATAAACGAAAACACTAGAAAATTAAAGTAATCAATGGCAGAATAAAGAAAGTAAAAGAATAAATGTGCAAAATTAGTAATAAAAATAAAATAAAGTTAATAAATAATTTTGGACGACTGATAAAACTGCAATAAAAATGATATGTTAAAATTTGAGTATAAAAGTGCTTGCTAAATGAAAAAGAAGAATAAAAACGTTAATAAAAGTGACCTGTGTAATATGTATATAAATTGACAACTTGAAAATGAAGAATATAGTAAAGATTGATTAAAAGATACGAAAAACAGCAGATAAATGTAAAATTAATGATAAAAAGTACTGATATAAATATAAAAAATGAATAGATGAAAGATAATAAAAAGCGCTAAAAAGTATATGAAAGAGGATAAACGAGGAAGAACGGGTGACTTTTCTGTACGAGTAATAGGATCTGATTAGGTCATAGAAGTTGATTAAAGTAAAGCAAAAAAGATTATTGTATGAACGAATAACTTGCATGCAATAAATAATATAATAGATATAAAATAATATAAAAAACAAGTTAAATAAGCATTATAAAGTGTGAAATATAAAAATCAAAAAGCAATGGAAAAAAGATTAAAATATAAGTCCTAATTTGTATATAAAAAAGCATTGAAAAAGAAACTGAGTCTCGTAAATATAATAAATATGACTGAAAAAAGACAAAAAAGAATATAAATATAGTTCCCGCGTCTAATAGATAAGACTTATCATAAAAACATAGCCAAATAAACCGCTTAGACAAAATGGGACCCCCGCGTCTAATATATGTGAATTGCTATAAAATTAACATAAAAAAGCTGAGAATAAAAGTAATGCGACTGAAATAAAATAAAATATCGCAAATAAATTGACAACAAAAGATAATGAAATAAAAATAATGGTACTCCCGCGTCTAATAAACGAAAACACTAGAAAATTAAAGTAATCAATGGCAGAATAAAGAAAGTAAAAGAATAAATGTGCAAAATTAGTAATAAAAATAAAATAAAGTTAATAAATAATTTTGGACGACTGATAAAACTGCAATAAAAATGATATGTTAAAATTTGAGTATAAAAGTGCTTGCTAAATGAAAAAGAAGAATAAAAACGTTAATAAAAGTGACCTGTGTAATATGTATATAAATTGACAACTTGAAAATGAAGAATATAGTAAAGATTGATTAAAAGATACGAAAAACAGCAGATAAATGTAAAATTAATGATAAAAAGTACTGATATAAATATATAAAAAATGAATAGATGAAAGATAATAAAAAGCGCTAAAAAGTATATGAAAGAGGATAAACGAGGAAGAACGGGTGACTTTTCTGTACGAGTAATAGGATCTGATTAGGTCATAGAAGTTGATTAAAGTAAAGCAAAAAAGATTATTGTATGAACGAATAACTTGCATGCAATAAATAATATAATAGATATAAAATAATATAAAAAACAAGTTAAATAAGCATTATAAAGTGTGAAATATAAAAATCAAAAAGCAATGGAAAAAAGATTAAAATATAAGTCCTAATTTGTATATAAAAAAGCATTGAAAAAGAAACTGAGTCTCGTAAATATAATAAATATGACTGAAAAAAGACAAAAAAGAATATAAATATAGTTCCCGCGTCTAATAGATAAGACTTATCATAAAAACATAGCCAAATAAACCGCTTAGACAAAATGGGACCCCCGCGTCTAATATATGTGAATTGCTATAAAATTAACATAAAAAAGCTGAGAATAAAAGTAATGCGACTGAAATAAAATAAAATATCGCAAATAAATTGACAACAAAAGATAATGAAATAAAAATAATGGTACTCCCGCGTCTAATAAACGAAAACACTAGAAAATTAAAGTAATCAATGGCAGAATAAAGAAAGTAAAAGAATAAATGTGCAAAATTAGTAATAAAAATAAAATAAAGTTAATAAATAATTTTGGACGACTGATAAAACTGCAATAAAAATGATATGTTAAAATTTGAGTATAAAAGTGCTTGCTAAATGAAAAAGAAGAATAAAAACGTTAATAAAAGTGACCTGTGTAATATGTATATAAATTGACAACTTGAAAATGAAGAATATAGTAAAGATTGATTAAAAGATACGAAAAACAGCAGATAAATGTAAAATTAATGATAAAAAGTACTGATATAAATATAAAAAATGAATAGATGAAAGATAATAAAAAGCGCTAAAAAGTATATGAAAGAGGATAAACGAGGAAGAACGGGTGACTTTTCTGTACGAGTAATAGGATCTGATTAGGTCATAGAAGTTGATTAAAGTAAAGCAAAAAAGATTATTGTATGAACGAATAACTTGCATGCAATAAATAATATAATAGATATAAAATAATATAAAAAACAAGTTAAATAAGCATTATAAAGTGTGAAATATAAAAATCAAAAAGCAATGGAAAAAAGATTAAAATATAAGTCCTAATTTGTATATAAAAAAGCATTGAAAAAGAAACTGAGTCTCGTAAATATAATAAATATGACTGAAAAAAGACAAAAAAGAATATAAATATAGTTCCCGCGTCTAATAGATAAGACTTATCATAAAAACATAGCCAAATAAACCGCTTAGACAAAATGGGACCCCCGCGTCTAATATATGTGAATTGCTATAAAATTAACATAAAAAAGCTGAGAATAAAAGTAATGCGACTGAAATAAAATAAAATATCGCAAATAAATTGACAACAAAAGATAATGAAATAAAAATAATGGTACTCCCGCGTCTAATAAACGAAAACACTAGAAAATTAAAGTAATCAATGGCAGAATAAAGAAAGTAAAAGAATAAATGTGCAAAATTAGTAATAAAAATAAAATAAAGTTAATAAATAATTTTGGACGACTGATAAAACTGCAATAAAAATGATATGTTAAAATTTGAGTATAAAAGTGCTTGCTAAATGAAAAAGAAGAATAAAAACGTTAATAAAAGTGACCTGTGTAATATGTATATAAATTGACAACTTGAAAATGAAGAATATAGTAAAGATTGATTAAAAGATACGAAAAACAGCAGATAAATGTAAAATTAATGATAAAAAGTACTGATATAAATATAAAAAATGAATAGATGAAAGATAATAAAAAGCGCTAAAAAGTATATGAAAGAGGATAAACGAGGAAGAACGGGTGACTTTTCTGTACGAGTAATAGGATCTGATTAGGTCATAGAAGTTGATTAAAGTAAAGCAAAAAAGATTATTGTATGAACGAATAACTTGCATGCAATAAATAATATAATAGATATAAAATAATATAAAAAACAAGTTAAATAAGCATTATAAAGTGTGAAATATAAAAATCAAAAAGCAATGGAAAAAAGATTAAAATATAAGTCCTAATTTGTATATAAAAAAGCATTGAAAAAGAAACTGAGTCTCGTAAATATAATAAATATGACTGAAAAAAGACAAAAAAGAATATAAATATAGTTCCCGCGTCTAATAGATAAGACTTATCATAAAAACATAGCCAAATAAACCGCTTAGACAAAATGGGACCCCCGCGTCTAATATATGTGAATTGCTATAAAATTAACATAAAAAAGCTGAGAATAAAAGTAATGCGACTGAAATAAAATAAAATATCGCAAATAAATTGACAACAAAAGATAATGAAATAAAAATAATGGTACTCCCGCGTCTAATAAACGAAAACACTAGAAAATTAAAGTAATCAATGGCAGAATAAAGAAAGTAAAAGAATAAATGTGCAAAATTAGTAATAAAAATAAAATAAAGTTAATAAATAATTTTGGACGACTGATAAAACTGCAATAAAAATGATATGTTAAAATTTGAGTATAAAAGTGCTTGCTAAATGAAAAAGAAGAATAAAAACGTTAATAAAAGTGACCTGTGTAATATGTATATAAATTGACAACTTGAAAATGAAGAATATAGTAAAGATTGATTAAAAGATACGAAAAACAGCAGATAAATGTAAAATTAATGATAAAAAGTACTGATATAAATATAAAAAATGAATAGATGAAAGATAATAAAAAGCGCTAAAAAGTATATGAAAGAGGATAAACGAGGAAGAACGGGTGACTTTTCTGTACGAGTAATAGGATCTGATTAGGTCATAGAAGTTGATTAAAGTAAAGCAAAAAAGATTATTGTATGAACGAATAACTTGCATGCAATAAATAATATAATAGATATAAAATAATATAAAAAACAAGTTAAATAAGCATTATAAAGTGTGAAATATAAAAATCAAAAAGCAATGGAAAAAAGATTAAAATATAAGTCCTAATTTGTATATAAAAAAGCATTGAAAAAGAAACTGAGTCTCGTAAATATAATAAATATGACTGAAAAAAGACAAAAAAGAATATAAATATAGTTCCCGCGTCTAATAGATAAGACTTATCATAAAAACATAGCCAAATAAACCGCTTAGACAAAATGGGACCCCCGCGTCTAATATATGTGAATTGCTATAAAATTAACATAAAAAAGCTGAGAATAAAAGTAATGCGACTGAAATAAAATAAAATATCGCAAATAAATTGACAACAAAAGATAATGAAATAAAAATAATGGTACTCCCGCGTCTAATAAACGAAAACACTAGAAAATTAAAGTAATCAATGGCAGAATAAAGAAAGTAAAAGAATAAATGTGCAAAATTAGTAATAAAAATAAAATAAAGTTAATAAATAATTTTGGACGACTGATAAAACTGCAATAAAAATGATATGTTAAAATTTGAGTATAAAAGTGCTTGCTAAATGAAAAAGAAGAATAAAAACGTTAATAAAAGTGACCTGTGTAATATGTATATAAATTGACAACTTGAAAATGAAGAATATAGTAAAGATTGATTAAAAGATACGAAAAACAGCAGATAAATGTAAAATTAATGATAAAAAGTACTGATATAAATATAAAAAATGAATAGATGAAAGATAATAAAAAGCGCTAAAAAGTATATGAAAGAGGATAAACGAGGAAGAACGGGTGACTTTTCTGTACGAGTAATAGGATCTGATTAGGTCATAGAAGTTGATTAAAGTAAAGCAAAAAAGATTATTGTATGAACGAATAACTTGCATGCAATAAATAATATAATAGATATAAAATAATATAAAAAACAAGTTAAATAAGCATTATAAAGTGTGAAATATAAAAATCAAAAAGCAATGGAAAAAAGATTAAAATATAAGTCCTAATTTGTATATAAAAAAGCATTGAAAAAGAAACTGAGTCTCGTAAATATAATAAATATGACTGAAAAAAGACAAAAAAGAATATAAATATAGTTCCCGCGTCTAATAGATAAGACTTATCATAAAAACATAGCCAAATAAACCGCTTAGACAAAATGGGACCCCCGCGTCTAATATATGTGAATTGCTATAAAATTAACATAAAAAAGCTGAGAATAAAAGTAATGCGACTGAAATAAAATAAAATATCGCAAATAAATTGACAACAAAAGATAATGAAATAAAAATAATGGTACTCCCGCGTCTAATAAACGAAAACACTAGAAAATTAAAGTAATCAATGGCAGAATAAAGAAAGTAAAAGAATAAATGTGCAAAATTAGTAATAAAAATAAAATAAAGTTAATAAATAATTTTGGACGACTGATAAAACTGCAATAAAAATGATATGTTAAAATTTGAGTATAAAAGTGCTTGCTAAATGAAAAAGAAGAATAAAATTTTTTATTATTAATTTCTTTTTCGATTCTTAAATGCTTATTATATTAAACTAATTTATTTAGTATTATTTTATAAATCATTTTTTTTATTTTAAAACTCTTGTTTCTTTTTTTTACTTTTCTTAGAAATCTTATTTAACTTCTAGATACTTTCAATTATGATCTTCACACTCTTTTTCTATCTTTTCTTATTCACTTTTCTTAGAAATCTTATTTAACTTCTAGATACTTTCAATTATGATCTTCACCCTTTTTTTCTATCTTTTCTTATTCACTTTTCTTAGAAATCTTATTTAACTTCTAGATACTTTCAATTATGATCTTCACACTCTTTTTCTATCTTTTCTTATTCACTTTTCTTAGAAATCTTATTTAACTTCTAGATACTTTCAATTATGATCTTCACACTCTTTTTCTATCTTTTCTTATTCACTTTTCTTAGAAATCTTATTTAACTTCTAGATACTTTCAATTATGATCTTCACACTCTTTTTCTATCTTTTCTTATTCACTTTTCTTAGAAATCTTATTTAACTTCTAGATACTTTCAATTATGATCTTCACACTCTTTTTCTATCTTTTCTTATTCACTTTTCTTAGAAATCTTATTTAACTTCTAGATACTTTCAATTATGATCTTCACACTCTTTTTCTATCTTTTCTTATTCACTTTTCTTAGAAATCTTATTTAACTTCTAGATACTTTCAATTATGATCTTCACACTCTTTTTCTATCTTTTCTTATTCACTTTTCTTAGAAATCTTATTTAACTTCTAGATACTTTCAATTATGATCTTCACACTCTTTTTCTATCTTTTCTTATTCACTTTTCTTAGAAATCTTATTTAACTTCTAGATACTTTCAATTATGATCTTCACACTCTTTTTCTATCTTTTCTTATTCACTTTTCTTAGAAATCTTATTTAACTTCTAGATACTTTCAATTATGATCTTCACACTCTTTTTCTATCTTTTCTTATTCACTTTTCTTAGAAATCTTATTTAACTTCTAGATACTTTCAATTATGATCTTCACACTCTTTTTCTATCTTTTCTTATTCACTTTTCTTAGAAATCTTATTTAACTTCTAGATACTTTCAATTATGATCTTCACACTCTTTTTCTATCTTTTCTTATTCACTTTTCTTAGAAATCTTATTTAACTTCTAGATACTTTCAATTATGATCTTCACACTCTTTTTCTATCTTTTCTTATTCACTTTTCTTAGAAATCTTATTTAACTTCTAGATACTTTCAATTATGATCTTCACACTCTTTTTCTATCTTTTCTTATTCACTTTTCTTAGAAATCTTATTTAACTTCTAGATACTTTCAATTATGATCTTCACACTCTTTTTCTATCTTTTCTTATTCACTTTTCTTAGAAATCTTATTTAACTTCTAGATACTTTCAATTATGATCTTCACACTCTTTTTCTATCTTTTCTTATTCACTTTTCTTAGAAATCTTATTTAACTTCTAGATACTTTCAATTATGATCTTCACACTCTTTTTCTATCTTTTCTTATTCACTTTTCTTAGAAATCTTATTTAACTTCTAGATACTTTCAATTATGATCTTCACACTCTTTTTCTATCTTTTCTTATTCACTTTTCTTAGAAATCTTATTTAACTTCTAGATACTTTCAATTATGATCTTCACACTCTTTTTCTATCTTTTCTTATTCACTTTTCTTAGAAATCTTATTTAACTTCTAGATACTTTCAATTATGATCTTCACACTCTTTTTCTATCTTTTCTTATTCACTTTTCTTAGAAATCTTATTTAACTTCTAGATACTTTCAATTATGATCTTCACACTCTTTTTCTATCTTTTCTTATTCACTTTTCTTAGAAATCTTATTTAACTTCTAGATACTTTCAATTATGATCTTCACACTCTTTTTCTATCTTTTCTTATTCACTTTTCTTAGAAATCTTATTTAACTTCTAGATACTTTCAATTATGATCTTCACACTCTTTTTCTATCTTTTCTTATTCACTTTTCTTAGAAATCTTATTTAACTTCTAGATACTTTCAATTATGATCTTCACACTCTTTTTCTATCTTTTCTTATTCACTTTTCTTAGAAATCTTATTTAACTTCTAGATACTTTCAATTATGATCTTCACACTCTTTTTCTATCTTTTCTTATTCACTTTTCTTAGAAATCTTATTTAACTTCTAGATACTTTCAATTATGATCTTCACACTCTTTTTCTATCTTTTCTTATTCACTTTTCTTAGAAATCTTATTTAACTTCTAGATACTTTCAATTATGATCTTCACACTCTTTTTCTATCTTTTCTTATTCACTTTTCTTAGAAATCTTATTTAACTTCTAGATACTTTCAATTATGATCTTCACACTCTTTTTCTATCTTTTCTTATTCACTTTTCTTAGAAATCTTATTTAACTTCTAGATACTTTCAATTATGATCTTCACACTCTTTTTCTATCTTTTCTTATTCACTTTTCTTAGAAATCTTATTTAACTTCTAGATACTTTCAATTATGATCTTCACACTCTTTTTCTATCTTTTCTTATTCACTTTTCTTAGAAATCTTATTTAACTTCTAGATACTTTCAATTATGATCTTCACACTCTTTTTCTATCTTTTCTTATTCACTTTTCTTAGAAATCTTATTTAACTTCTAGATACTTTCAATTATGATCTTCACACTCTTTTTCTATCTTTTCTTATTCACTTTTCTTAGAAATCTTATTTAACTTCTAGATACTTTCAATTATGATCTTCACACTCTTTTTCTATCTTTTCTTATTCACTTTTCTTAGAAATCTTATTTAACTTCTAGATACTTTCAATTATGATCTTCACACTCTTTTTCTATCTTTTCTTATTCACTTTTCTTAGAAATCTTATTTAACTTCTAGATACTTTCAATTATGATCTTCACACTCTTTTTCTATCTTTTCTTATTCACTTTTCTTAGAAATCTTATTTAACTTCTAGATACTTTCAATTATGATCTTCACACTCTTTTTCTATCTTTTCTTATTCACTTTTCTTAGAAATCTTATTTAACTTCTAGATACTTTCAATTATGATCTTCACACTCTTTTTCTATCTTTTCTTATTCACTTTTCTTAGAAATCTTATTTAACTTCTAGATACTTTCAATTATGATCTTCACACTCTTTTTCTATCTTTTCTTATTCACTTTTCTTAGAAATCTTATTTAACTTCTAGATACTTTCAATTATGATCTTCACACTCTTTTTCTATCTTTTCTTATTCACTTTTCTTAGAAATCTTATTTAACTTCTAGATACTTTCAATTATGATCTTCACACTCTTTTTCTATCTTTTCTTATTCACTTTTCTTAGAAATCTTATTTAACTTCTAGATACTTTCAATTATGATCTTCACACTCTTTTTCTATCTTTTCTTATTCACTTTTCTTAGAAATCTTATTTAACTTCTAGATACTTTCAATTATGATCTTCACTCTCTTTTTCTATCTTTTCTTATTCACTTTTCTTAGAAATCTTATTTAACTTCTAGATACTTTCAATTATGATCTTCACACTCTTTTTCTATCTTTTCTTATTCACTTTTCTTAGAAATCTTATTTAACTTCTAGATACTTTCAATTATGATCTTCACACTCTTTTTCTATCTTTTCTTATTCACTTTTCTTAGAAATCTTATTTAACTTCTAGATACTTTCAATTATGATCTTCACACTCTTTTTCTATCTTTTCTTATTCACTTTTCTTAGAAATCTTATTTAACTTCTAGATACTTTCAATTATGATCTTCACACTCTTTTTCTATCTTTTCTTATTCACTTTTCTTAGAAATCTTATTTAACTTCTAGATACTTTCAATTATGATCTTCACACTCTTTTTCTATCTTTTCTTATTCACTTTTCTTAGAAATCTTATTTAACTTCTAGATACTTTCAATTATGATCTTCACACTCTTTTTCTATCTTTTCTTATTCACTTTTCTTAGAAATCTTATTTAACTTCTAGATACTTTCAATTATGATCTTCACACTCTTTTTCTATCTTTTCTTATTCACTTTTCTTAGAAATCTTATTTAACTTCTAGATACTTTCAATTATGATCTTCACACTCTTTTTCTATCTTTTCTTATTCACTTTTCTTAGAAATCTTATTTAACTTCTAGATACTTTCAATTATGATCTTCACACTCTTTTTCTATCTTTTCTTATTCACTTTTCTTAGAAATCTTATTTAACTTCTAGATACTTTCAATTATGATCTTCACACTCTTTTTCTATCTTTTCTTATTCACTTTTCTTAGAAATCTTATTTAACTTCTAGATACTTTCAATTATGATCTTCACACTCTTTTTCTATCTTTTCTTATTCACTTTTCTTAGAAATCTTATTTAACTTCTAGATACTTTCAATTATGATCTTCACACTCTTTTTCTATCTTTTCTTATTCACTTTTCTTAGAAATCTTATTTAACTTCTAGATACTTTCAATTATGATCTTCACACTCTTTTTCTATCTTTTCTTATTCACTTTTCTTAGAAATCTTATTTAACTTCTAGATACTTTCAATTATGATCTTCACACTCTTTTTCTATCTTTTCTTATTCACTTTTCTTAGAAATCTTATTTAACTTCTAGATACTTTCAATTATGATCTTCACACTCTTTTTCTATCTTTTCTTATTCACTTTTCTTAGAAATCTTATTTAACTTCTAGATACTTTCAATTATGATCTTCACACTCTTTTTCTATCTTTTCTTATTCACTTTTCTTAGAAATCTTATTTAACTTCTAGATACTTTCAATTATGATCTTCACACTCTTTTTCTATCTTTTCTTATTCACTTTTCTTAGAAATCTTATTTAACTTCTAGATACTTTCAATTATGATCTTCACACTCTTTTTCTATCTTTTCTTATTCACTTTTCTTAGAAATCTTATTTAACTTCTAGATACTTTCAATTATGATCTTCACACTCTTTTTCTATCTTTTCTTATTCACTTTTCTTAGAAATCTTATTTAACTTCTAGATACTTTCAATTATGATCTTCACACTCTTTTTCTATCTTTTCTTATTCACTTTTCTTAGAAATCTTATTTAACTTCTAGATACTTTCAATTATGATCTTCACACTCTTTTTCTATCTTTTCTTATTCACTTTTCTTAGAAATCTTATTTAACTTCTAGATACTTTCAATTATGATCTTCACACTCTTTTTCTATCTTTTCTTATTCACTTTTCTTAGAAATCTTATTTAACTTCTAGATACTTTCAATTATGATCTTCACACTCTTTTTCTATCTTTTCTTATTCACTTTTCTTAGAAATCTTATTTAACTTCTAGATACTTTCAATTATGATCTTCACACTCTTTTTCTATCTTTTCTTATTCACTTTTCTTAGAAATCTTATTTAACTTCTAGATACTTTCAATTATGATCTTCACACTCTTTTTCTATCTTTTCTTATTCACTTTTCTTAGAAATCTTATTTAACTTCTAGATACTTTCAATTATGATCTTCACACTCTTTTTCTATCTTTTCTTATTCACTTTTCTTAGAAATCTTATTTAACTTCTAGATACTTTCAATTATGATCTTCACACTCTTTTTCTATCTTTTCTTATTCACTTTTCTTAGAAATCTTATTTAACTTCTAGATACTTTCAATTATGATCTTCACACTCTTTTTCTATCTTTTCTTATTCACTTTTCTTAGAAATCTTATTTAACTTCTAGATACTTTCAATTATGATCTTCACACTCTTTTTCTATCTTTTCTTATTCACTTTTCTTAGAAATCTTATTTAACTTCTAGATACTTTCAATTATGATCTTCACACTCTTTTTCTATCTTTTCTTATTCACTTTTCTTAGAAATCTTATTTAACTTCTAGATACTTTCAATTATGATCTTCACACTCTTTTTCTATCTTTTCTTATTCACTTTTCTTAGAAATCTTATTTAACTTCTAGATACTTTCAATTATGATCTTCACACTCTTTTTCTATCTTTTCTTATTCACTTTTCTTAGAAATCTTATTTAACTTCTAGATACTTTCAATTATGATCTTCACACTCTTTTTCTATCTTTTCTTATTCACTTTTCTTAGAAATCTTATTTAACTTCTAGATACTTTCAATTATGATCTTCACACTCTTTTTCTATCTTTTCTTATTCACTTTTCTTAGAAATCTTATTTAACTTCTAGATACTTTCAATTATGATCTTCACACTCTTTTTCTATCTTTTCTTATTCACTTTTCTTAGAAATCTTATTTAACTTCTAGATACTTTCAATTATGATCTTCACACTCTTTTTCTATCTTTTCTTATTCACTTTTCTTAGAAATCTTATTTAACTTCTAGATACTTTCAATTATGATCTTCACACTCTTTTTCTATCTTTTCTTATTCACTTTTCTTAGAAATCTTATTTAACTTCTAGATACTTTCAATTATGATCTTCACACTCTTTTTCTATCTTTTCTTATTCACTTTTCTTAGAAATCTTATTTAACTTCTAGATACTTTCAATTATGATCTTCACACTCTTTTTCTATCTTTTCTTATTCACTTTTCTTAGAAATCTTATTTAACTTCTAGATACTTTCAATTATGATCTTCACACTCTTTTTCTATCTTTTCTTATTCACTTTTCTTAGAAATCTTATTTAACTTCTAGATACTTTCAATTATGATCTTCACACTCTTTTTCTATCTTTTCTTATTCACTTTTCTTAGAAATCTTATTTAACTTCTAGATACTTTCAATTATGATCTTCACACTCTTTTTCTATCTTTTCTTATTCACTTTTCTTAGAAATCTTATTTAACTTCTAGATACTTTCAATTATGATCTTCACACTCTTTTTCTATCTTTTCTTATTCACTTTTCTTAGAAATCTTATTTAACTTCTAGATACTTTCAATTATGATCTTCACACTCTTTTTCTATCTTTTCTTATTCACTTTTCTTAGAAATCTTATTTAACTTCTAGATACTTTCAATTATGATCTTCACACTCTTTTTCTATCTTTTCTTATTCACTTTTCTTAGAAATCTTATTTAACTTCTAGATACTTTCAATTATGATCTTCACACTCTTTTTCTATCTTTTCTTATTCACTTTTCTTAGAAATCTTATTTAACTTCTAGATACTTTCAATTATGATCTTCACACTCTTTTTCTATCTTTTCTTATTCACTTTTCTTAGAAATCTTATTTAACTTCTAGATACTTTCAATTATGATCTTCACACTCTTTTTCTATCTTTTCTTATTCACTTTTCTTAGAAATCTTATTTAACTTCTAGATACTTTCAATTATGATCTTCACACTCTTTTTCTATCTTTTCTTATTCACTTTTCTTAGAAATCTTATTTAACTTCTAGATACTTTCAATTATGATCTTCACACTCTTTTTCTATCTTTTCTTATTCACTTTTCTTAGAAATCTTATTTAACTTCTAGATACTTTCAATTATGATCTTCACACTCTTTTTCTATCTTTTCTTATTCACTTTTCTTAGAAATCTTATTTAACTTCTAGATACTTTCAATTATGATCTTCACACTCTTTTTCTATCTTTTCTTATTCACTTTTCTTAGAAATCTTATTTAACTTCTAGATACTTTCAATTATGATCTTCACACTCTTTTTCTATCTTTTCTTATTCACTTTTCTTAGAAATCTTATTTAACTTCTAGATACTTTCAATTATGATCTTCACACTCTTTTTCTATCTTTTCTTATTCACTTTTCTTAGAAATCTTATTTAACTTCTAGATACTTTCAATTATGATCTTCACACTCTTTTTCTATCTTTTCTTATTCACTTTTCTTAGAAATCTTATTTAACTTCTAGATACTTTCAATTATGATCTTCACACTCTTTTTCTATCTTTTCTTATTCACTTTTCTTAGAAATCTTATTTAACTTCTAGATACTTTCAATTATGATCTTCACACTCTTTTTCTATCTTTTCTTATTCACTTTTCTTAGAAATCTTATTTAACTTCTAGATACTTTCAATTATGATCTTCACACTCTTTTTCTATCTTTTCTTATTCACTTTTCTTAGAAATCTTATTTAACTTCTAGATACTTTCAATTATGATCTTCACACTCTTTTTCTATCTTTTCTTATTCACTTTTCTTAGAAATCTTATTTAACTTCTAGATACTTTCAATTATGATCTTCACACTCTTTTTCTATCTTTTCTTATTCACTTTTCTTAGAAATCTTATTTAACTTCTAGATACTTTCAATTATGATCTTCACACTCTTTTTCTATCTTTTCTTAATCACTTTTCTTAGAAATCTTATTTAACTTCTAGATACTTTCAATTATGATATTCACACTCTTTTTCTATCTTTTCTTATTCACTTTTCTTAGAAATCTTATTTAACTTCTAGATACTTTCAATTATGATCTTCACACTCTTTTTCTATCTTTTCTTATTCACTTTTCTTAGAAATCTTATTTAACTTCTAGATACTTTCAATTATGATCTTCACACTCTTTTTCTATCTTTTCTTAATCACTTTTCTTAGAAATCTTATTTAACTTCTAGATACTTTCAATTATGATCTTCACACTCTTTTTCTATCTTTTCTTATTCACTTTTCTTAGAAATCTTATTTAACTTCTAGATACTTTCAATTATGATCTTCACACTCTTTTTCTATCTTTTCTTATTCACTTTTCTTAGAAATCTTATTTAACTTCTAGATACTTTCAATTATGATCTTCACACTCTTTTTCTATCTTTTCTTATTCACTTTTCTTAGAAATCTTATTTAACTTCTAGATACTTTCAATTATGATCTTCACACTCTTTTTCTATCTTTTCTTATTCACTTTTCTTAGAAATCTTATTTAACTTCTAGATACTTTCAATTATGATCTTCACACTCTTTTTCTATCTTTTCTTATTCACTTTTCTTAGAAATCTTATTTAACTTCTAGATACTTTCAATTATGATCTTCACACTCTTTTTCTATCTTTTCTTATT
>CAMPDV010006814.1:0-26538 GCA_946699065.1 Loxodes magnus
TATTAAAAACCCATAAACAGATTTAATGAGCTAAAAAATTCTTAATGACGATGAGAGTGAAAGAGAATCATGAATGAAATATAGAAAGTTTTAAATTTAGGTTAATTTGGATGGTTGAAAGGCAATAATTATAGAATTAAGTCTAAATATTTAAAGTGTTATAGTTGATTATTATTACTTATGATTTAAAGTTTTAAATAGTGAATAAGATTTTGAAATGATTAATTTTTAAAAATAAAAATAAATAATTTTAATAATTATAATTAATTTGATTAATTGTAAGGTATATGGGCCTTTCTAATATAATAGTTGATATATATATAAATAATAAAAATGATAGGATAAAATTGAATGTTTTAGCATTTATAATATTAAAGGATAGTTTTAGTTAAAATATGTTTTAAAGAAATAAAGTAATTGAATTATAGTTAAATATTTGATGTAAGTATAATTTTGTTATTATTAGGAAATGAATAATAATGGCTTATATTTAAATTTGTTTAAACTGACAATTATAAAATAATTAATTTTACATAATTATGTTTAATTAAATTTATATAAATTAATAATTTATACTTAACTTATAATAAAAGTTAGTTAAGATTATTATTATAATTACTTATATTACTTAGAACTAAAAATTATACATTCATTAAATTTATAATTATTGATAATTCTTTATTAATTTTATTTTATACAGTTATCTCTAAAGGTATGTTTAACTATATTTACTTTTTAATTCACTAAATTATTGTTTTAATTATTGTAGACATTAATTATCAAATGAGAACTTTTATATTTTTATAATCTAGTAATCAAATGCTTATTGTTAACCAATTATTTAAAACTCTTATCAAAATTATGAAAAGCATCCTCTTTATTAGTTTTAAATTGATACAAAGATAATTAATTCTAGCATATAATTATTGAATTATTTTAGATTTTTGATATAGTATTTTTAATATTAATATCTTACTATTATAAAGGATTATTTTAAACTATATTTTGCTATCATTTAGAATTTTATATTATTAAAGTAATAAAGCTAAAGTTTCCTTTGGTTTACTTAGAACTTCAATTCCTTTTAGATATTTCTTCCTTTATATTCTCTATGTTTTATTAATTATAGTTAAATAAAGAGTTATTTAAATGGCTTAGCAATTTAATTAGTTTTTAGAACCTAAATTTTAATATTTATTTATAAAAATGAATGCTATAAATTAAAGCTATTTAGTAATAATATTTAACTTTAATAAAAGAGTTATTGTATGAAACTGTTTATTTCAATTTTAAATTTTAAACTAAAATTATTTTTTGACATCTATAACTGCAAGAATTGCTTCAATTATAGACATTAGTAAATGTTTTTAATGCTTTTTAATATAATCTTGAACTCATCAATTTTTAATTACTCTTGTTATAGTCTCATCTTTTATTTCTCCATTTTTACTTTTTCCATTTCTAATCATTCTAATCTTCTTGATATAAGTTTCTTGTAAAATCTTTTTATTTAGAAATCTAAATATCTAAAATAAGACTTTAGAAAGGAGTTTATAAGTCCTTAATCATATATTATAATGCGTCTTAAGTCATAATTCTCAATCTCTTATATTAGAATAGTATATACATTTCAAAATCTCCTCAAATGTACCATACTCTCCACATATACAGTAGGGATTATCAATAGGATAATCAAGATCTTAAAGATCTTTTCTAAAATTAAAAGATTGGGTTCTAAGTTTATATATACTGATAATTTCTTGTCTAAATTATTTGTTCAACTTAGTGTAAGTAATTACTAAAAATTGGTTAAGATTACTAAACTGCTTAGTATATATTTTAGCTCTTAAACTTTGAGTAGCTGTATTATACAAATATTGTTCTTTTTTGACTCTTATATATTTAGTAAACATTTTTTAATTTGTACTAATCTTGGAATTCTACAGGGCGATACTATAGATGTCTGATAATCGCTAAACTTTATCATAGCATTGAAATCAAATTTTTCAGTTGGTAATGAAAAGAGAGCCTATTGTCGATGTTGGAAAATTAATGCTTTCTTATTTCATTTTATAATAGAATTTAAAAAACTTTATTGTCATAATGTGTTTGAAAGATAACCAGCTTAAATCTATGAAACATAACTTATTAATTGCTGAAGTTGCTGCTTAAAATCCTTTTCTTGAAATCATTCTCATACTTGATTCAATTCTATTCAAAACCCAAGTTATTCCTCTCTGAATACACCATGGTACTAGTTCTCTCCATATTCTGCTTTAGGTAATGTAAAAAGTTTGCATAAAGTTTTAAAATGCCAAGAAATCACATTCTTATATCTAATTAGTTAAAAAAATAGCTTTTTTCATTGCAGCTAAATACTTGAACGCGACTTCTTTACAATGAGGATTAAAATTCTTCTTCTAATATAGCATTACATCTAAATATGTTACTTTTTCCTTTTAAATAATTGGTTAATTATCTAATCATAAATTTAAATTTTATTATTTTTAATGTTTCTTTAAAATTTAGATGCATTCAGATTTGATAAATTTTATCTTTAATTGAGTTTATGTAAAAATGCTTACTTGTTTCATTTATCAACTCCTTCGTCTACTTTGCAGTTTTGGAAAGAAGAATCAAATCATCTGCTCATCGTCTACGAGCGAAGCTAATACTCCAACCCTGGCATTTGAATCCCAATCAGGTATTTTTGCTTTCCAAATATCTAATTACTATGTCATATGGTCCATGTGACTTTCCTTACATAACTCCATTGTTGTATTATAATGTTCTGATGTTCTTTCCTCTATTTTAAATGAAGAATTTAGGTTTTTGTAAAACGATTCTAAGGCTATTATTATTCCAAGTGGTAGTTTAACTCTCTTAAGTTAATCAAACAAAAGTCTTCTTTCTATTGAGTCAAACATTTTTTAAACATCTATCAGTGTTGCTATCAATTTAGTCTTACTTTTAGCACTTTTCCGATAGTTATCAATTATTTGTTATATTATTCAAATTTATTAAGTTGCTTATCTAATTTTCATAAATCCCATTTATGTAGGGTGAATCAAATTTCTCTAATAAATCAGATTGTATAGTCTTTTTGTTAAAGCTTTATCATATAGTTTTATAATAATATTAATAAGAGAAATAGGTAGTCAGTTTTTCCAGTCATCTTTATTTCCTTTTTTAAATATTGGAATTACCGACAATGTATTTAATTCCTAAGGGATTCTTCCAAATCTTAACATATTATTCAGAAAAGAGTGAAGAATTATTATCAAATATTATCCACCATATTTCAGAAATTCACTTTTTATTCTGTTTTGACCAGCTGGTTTTCCATTCGTAATTTCTTTTATAATTTCTTGTATTTCTTGTATGGTAAAAAGATAAAATCCTTATAAATATGAGAGTTGATAATCTTTAATTTCCTAAATACTATCTTATATTTTATCTATTTTTTAATTACTAAGATTTATTTATTATTTAGTTATATTAGAATGTTTGTTAAAAGTACAATTCTCCCATGAATCAATGGATTTATTTTTAATTTCTTAATTAAAGTTCATTTAATTTATTATTTTAGGCTTTTTAATTTTCTTAGTATGTAAAAATATTTCTTTAGCATCTCCATTTAGAAGTAAAAGTTTCTTTTTTGCTTTGTTTTTTCAAACTTTCACAAATTAGACTTGAAGTCATTCAGAATGTAGTTTCACTTTTTCATGAAGATTAGTTACTTATTAGTTTATTCTTCCAGATATAATATGTGCTTCTTTATATATTGAGTTAGCCCTTTTAGGCGTACATATTTGTTAGTAAGATCTGGAGATATTTGTTATAACTTGAGTCTGGAATAAAGGATGGTAATGTTTAATCAGCATTGTATTAGATGTTATTTTTGATAAATTTATATTAAACTTCAAGATTATCTTAATCTATCTAAAAGAATTCTAGATAAGTTTGCAGGAAAAATTCTAAATATTTTTGATGATATATTGCATCTTATAAGCTATTATTTTATATTTCCTCAAATTCTTGCACATTTTCAATTAATCTCACATAAAATTAAGTTTTTTTTATAAATAAATTTGCAGAAAAAATGTTATTTTTAAGCTATAATATCATCTTATCACTGTTTATCTTATAATAGTTTTAAGAATTAAGTTTTTATCTTTAAATATCTAGCAATTTTCAGTTGATATCATACTTTATGAATAAATATAATTACAATCTTTAAAACATCAATCAAATAGATAAATATAAATAATGACTATTTAATTATAAAATGAATATGAAAACATTTTAATTTAATTTCTTGATAAGATATTTTAAATTTAAATAAGTGCTTAATCTTTTAAAAATCATATTTATTAAACCACTTTAAATGTTTTTATGTTTATGAATATTTACTATCTTAAATTAAACAATACTATATTCTATATTAAAGCAAACCTTTATTAAAGGAATCCTTAAATTATAAATTATCATTTAGTTCTCTAATCATTTAGAATATAACAAAAATAATTCATTATTAAGCTTATTTGGGAAATTGTGTACTATTAGCATTATCGGCTTAGTAGAAACTTTGCTTTTTATTATGCTATATATGTTTCTTTTTATATTGTACGAAATATTTGCCATTTTTTATAGATATAATTATAATAGTTATTAAATTACACTTTGTATATTATTTTAATTAATACAAAAGATTAAAGCTTTTAACCTTTTTTGATATAATTAAGGTATATTGATTTCTTAATTATTTACACTTTTCATTTTGGTAATTCTTATTATTTAATATTAGAATATCATTTTATTCTTATTTTAGATGCAAGTATAAGATAATTTACAAGAAACTTAAGATTTTTATTATTTTCCATATATTCAAATTATTTATATACTTTACTAACAAATCCTTTTATATCATAAATAATCAATCTATTAAAAAAAAAAGCTTTCAGCTTTAATAAAATACCTTCATTAGGAATTCAAATTTTAAGATTAATAAATAAAATCTATTTTCTATATACATAGTAGATATATTCAAGTTGCTTTAAATCAGAAAGCTTATCTTTAAACCTATTCCTTTTAATATTACGAAATTAAAAAAATTTTGTAGAGAAAAAATACTTAATATAGCAATTTTTTCTTAAAAACTAAATTTTTCTCTTCTAAATTAACATCTTTTCGCAAACTAAAAACAGATAGTTAGTCGTAGTAAGCTCTTTTCAAAATTCTTTTACTCATCTTTTCGATTTTTAATGTTTTTCTAATTATTATAATAAAGCAGAATATTTTTAAGCTTGATTAATAAATTTTAGTTTCTATATTTTATATAGTTAGGTTAGATATATTATTTAGATCCTTGCTTAATTACTTTTTTTTAGATTCTTTGTAAATTGGCCTAAAATTTATTATTACAGATGTATTGAACCTCATTTTTTCAATTTGATTGATCATATTTTTATAAAGAGATTTTTAAGCTCTTTTTAGATTAGTTATTTTAAAAAATTCGCAATATCTATTAAAAAGTTAGTTTTAAGCCCTCTTATAGAAAAATTTTTTACTGATTTTGTTTTTTCCTAAAATTGTCATTTATTTTTATCTTTACTTCTTAAAAGTCATTTAAAAAACTTTTAAAATCTTTTAAAATTATATCCCTTTAAGAAAAGGATTTATCCATCCCGAAAATCTTTTGTAGAGTATAATTCAGAGCGAAAAAAGGATAATATTTTCACGATTTCATGGTTTATTTTATTATATCTCCTTTCTTCTTGAGATCCTTTTTAATTAAGTAAATTCTTATAGCATTAAAAATTTTTATAGCGAATTTTTTCATTTACTCGAAAAGAAGCTCAAAATTAAAAATTGTATTTTTTCCAAAGCATAAACAATAATTTTTTTTATCATTTCAAAAATAATTTACCTTATCAAAAATATATTTTTAAATCAAAAACAAAAAATTTTGTTCAAAATTCTTCAAATCAAAAAATTTTCCTAACAAAAAAAATGCTTTTTATTTTTACAAAATACCATTTCAACAAAAAGATTTCCAAATTCTATTTTAATAAAATATTTTTTATTCCTATTTTTTTTCTCAAAAATCTTTTATTACGAATTTTTTCTTGAAATTGCATCCCTATTTAGGATTTTTTATCCCGAAATCAAGATTTTATTCCGTCCCGAAAATATTTGGTAGTGCAAAACTCTGAGCAAAAAAAATTTTTTTTCATTTTCATGAAATCTATGCTTTGAAATTGAAACATAATTCAAAAAACTTACTATCAGAAAAAAAAATTCTAATTAGAAACGTAAAATGTTGAACATAAAAATGAAAATTTAATAATAATAATAAATAATAATAATTAATAATAATTAATTATAATAATTAATAATAAAAAACAAAATTTAATTTAATTTAAAATAAAATAAAATACTTAATTAAATTTTTTAATTAATAATCAATATTATAAACTAACTTTAACCTTATAAATAATATTTTAACTACTTCACAAAAAAATCTAAAATTTAAACTCAACTTAAAATTTTTACAAAATCTAAAAATAAATCTATTAAATTTTATAGCATAAAATTAAACTTAAACTTATTTTACGTCTTCATTTAACAAAATTGTATTTTTAATATTTTTAAACATAAACACTTTAAATCAACATACCTCACTAATTTCTATAACCTATATTACTCAACCTTTTTTAAATCAAGAATATTTAAGAATATACAACCTTTTAATAAATATATAAAGCAAACACTTCATAAAATTACAAACATTATTACCATTCAACATTCATTTAAATGCATTACCATTATCTTATATATTTAATCGTAAAATTTAATTAAGTCAAATAGCAAGTTACTCAACTCGAAACTCTCCACTTTCTTATCGTCTTGTCACTAGCTCCCGATATCAACCATCTATTGTCAACACTCAATGCTATAGAATGTATATCATCTGTATGCCCTTACAAAGTCTATATACACTCACCTTTATCCAAGTTCCATATCTTGATTGTTTTATCCCATGAACCAGAAAATATTACACTTGAATCAACACTTAACTGAATACTTGATACACCTCCTGCATGACCTTAAAGAGTACGAATACACTAACCAGAAGAGAAGTCCCATATCTTAATAGTACTGTCATCCGAACCTGTTAATATATACCTATTATCCTTAGACACAATCACCGATGAAACTCAGTCAGAATGCCCAGTAAGAGTTCGCACAAGCTGACCAGTCTAGAAATCCCAGATCTTTATAGTTGTATCACCAGATCCCGATATAATATATCTAGAGTCATAGGAGAGTACTACCGATATAACTATATAAATATGTCCCGTTATAGTTCTTAGGAGAGTTCTATTGTGGAAATTTCAGATCTTTATAGTTGTGTCTTCAGATCCTGATATAATATACTTAGAGTCATAGGAGATTACTACCGAAGTAATAGGAGAAGTATGCCCCGTTAAAGTTCTTATGAGAACACCAGTCTATAAGTTTCAGATCTTTATGGTTTAGTCAGAAGATCCTGATACTATATAGCTAGAGTCAGGGGAGATTACTACCGATGAAATAGTAAAAGTATGTCCTGTTATAATTCTTTGGAGAGCACCTGTCTGGAAATTCCAGATCTTTATCGAATTTTCAGGGTTGTACGAACCTGATACAATTCAATTCAGGTCACTTGATATGGCTACCGAGTAAACACGTGATGTGTGACCAGTGAGGACTTAGTCTAAAAAATATTAAAGAAATACCTTTACTTTGGTCATAACTGATCTTGTTTATTAACTTTTAGTAGCATAAGTTAGGCAGAATTTCATACTTAAAATGAAGTAGAGATATTTTCCCTAAAATGTGGCTTCTTGCTCTTAAGAGTTTTCTTAAAAAAATACTTTTAGTAAATTGCTTTTCTTTTTTCTCCGTTTATTTTTTCTCCATTTTAATTTTATAACTTACTTCAATAAATATTTAAATAAAATAACTCAATAAATTTTACTTACTTAATTTCAATACAATTAAACAATTAAATTATTTATTAAGCATACTTATAAAAATCTTCTTAAACATTGATTTTTCTATTTTTGTCTTAAAACAAGATAAGATATTAAACTAATAGTGTACAAACTTTTACAATTTTAATTATTTTATATTTTTTTACTTTTAAATGAAAGGATAAGTTATTATTTCAAAAGTTTTATAATGAAGAATTATTTCCTTATTATAATAACTTAAATATGCATTTATTAGCTACTACTTATTTGTGCTTTTAATCAAAGACTCTTAATAAGAAAATCTTATTTCTTTGTAGACCCTTTTAAATTATAAATAAAATATTACAATTTTTTAAATCTACTGTTATTAATTATTGCTTTTCACTTACATTTAATCAAAAAAATGATTTATTTAAGCTTTTTACTAATTAAAAAATATGAAATAAAATAAGTTTCTTATTAATTAGTTTGAATAAATATTAAAAAACATCAAATTATTTAAAACAAAGTATTTTTAGAATTTATAAGATAAAATCTTTTATTTATCCACTTTCTTACTACTATTTCATTAAAACTTTTTATTTATAAAGATATCTCTTATAATAATAAACTAATATAATTTATTACTTTTAATGTTGATTCTAAGCAAAATATATAAATGTAATAAATATAAGTAGTAGAAAGTAAATATTTAAACTAACTAGAAATAGTGTATCACTAATTATATCTTACAATTATTAAATAGTAATATTTAATTTTATTATTAAAATAAGCTTTAATATGTTTAATTATGTCTATTAAATACTTAACATTTTATTCTTTTAGCTTTATTAGTTATTAATTAATTTCTCTTTAATTTAGATATTAGATTAGTTATAATTAATACATTTAGATAACTTTCTATTTTTATAGCAAACTAATATTATATTTATTATTTATGTTATTTTTGTAATTATCATTTCTAATTAATAATACCTAAATTATTCTAGATTATTTAAAGATAAAAACTTAATTCTATTATTCTATACAAATCTAAAAAACATAGTTATCACTATTAATACTATCTTTATTAAAATAAGTTGTTTGATATAAATAAAATTATAAGCTTTTTTAAGAAAGGAAGCATATTTATAATATCTTCTATTACTATTTTCTGAATTAATTGAAAGAGTAAACTTAACATAATATGCTTATTTGTAGTATGAGATAATATAAGTATCAGATTAGCAATATATTTTATTTAAAACTAATCTAATAGATTATTATTTACTCTTAATACATTTTATTAGTCTACTATTATTCTATATCTTTCTGTTCCTAATCAACAATTCTACATGTTTTGCTTTATAGCACATCATAATTTATTAATCTTATTACAAAAGATTAAAACATAAAAAGATAATATAGATAGTTATAGAATTATTTGAAACTTAGGCATTAAAATAAATTTGATTTTTAAATTATTTATAATTTTCCTAAATTTAAATTATATTTATATATTCTTTTTATTAACTATCTTTTGTAATTAACTTTTGTTTGGAAAACTGATAAAAAGATACATTTTGTAAAATATTTAGTCTTAATTTATCTAAGTTTATTTTAGTGAGTATAAGAGTATATTAAATTTAAAGTATTAATGATACTAGTTCTATAAAACATTTAGGTAATTATATGTACTAAAATAAATAATAAAGAGAAAACATTATTCTTTTATATAATTAAATAAAGAAAAGCTACCTTAAATCTTCTTTAGAGTAAATTATTTACATATCTAAAATCCTCTATTTATCTTAAAATAAAGTGTTTAATATATTATAGCCTCCTTTACTAACTCATTTAATTATATTAATTCATAAAAACTTAAAAGAAAATTCCTTTTTACTTTAACTGTACTTGCAAATATTCTAAGTACTTTAACTAGTTAAAGATAGGTTTAATTAGAGACTAATAAGAAATTTTCTTATCCTCTAGATAAAATATTTAATAAAGCTGTGATTGCATTTCTTATTAATTAAGAATAATATTTTAAATTAAAATAAGGAAAATTAATATTTTTCTTTATGTTTAATAAAAATTTAAAATAATTTATATAAAATCTATTAATATTTTATAAAAAACCAAAGTAAATGCAAAATAATTAATTAAATATAATTTAAAAATATTAAGAAAATATATAATTCTAAATGATATTATAAATAAATATTTAAATATTTTATTATTTTTTAGATAAAACATATAATAAATTATGTAATCTAGATTTTAACTTAGAAATGTAGTAAAATATTTTTAAAAGTTAAATTAAAAATTATAAGGAAAACTTAAGAAATTAAATTTTTCTATAAAAAGAGAATATAAAATTTACTAATTATTTAATTGATACTATCAGTTTTATTAAATTATTTAAAAGAATTACTAAAAGAGAAAAAAAAGTATAAATTAATTAATTAAAAAATTAAAAAAATTATTATTTAAAATTTTATATTTAACAATATTTGAGAAAAAGATAAATATTAAAGAATATAAAAAATTTTATTAATCTAGCATCGATTGACTTTTTAAATAAAGAAATTCAACAAAAAAATAATTTTTCTTAGAAACTTTCAATTTCAAAATATAAAAAATTAAAAATGTTAAAAAATTCTCTAAATCTCAGATTTTTATAATCAGCCTATTCGAAAATAGTTTATTTTTACTATTTTTCATCGATTATGGATATATATATGGTACAAGTACTAATTTTTTTATTAGTTTCAAATTTTAAACTTCTACTTAAGTGGAAACTTTTCAATATTTGAATAAATAAGTAACAAATTATTTAATTTTTTATTTTCTAATTATTTTTCTAAACTTAATATTAAATCCCGCTAAATGTTTTTAAAAATAATTTAATTTATATCAATATTAAGATTCTAACTTTAAATATTAAGTAAAGTAGCAAAATAAATTAAAATTTTGAATTAAAAACATATTTATATTTTAATTTTATTGATTAAAATATGCCTATAAATAAAAAAATATGAAACATGAACATTTTTTATTAAAAGGAGAGTTAAAGATTGTCTAAGAAAAATGAATAAATTAAATGAAATTAAACTTTTTGATAAATTTCTATTAATAAAATATAAATTATAGAAGTTTGAATATTATTCTTGCTTATTTAAAATTTAATATTATTTAAATATTTTAATTAAAATATTTCTGGTAATTAAATTATATAAAAACTTACTCATTTATAGTTATTAATTATTAGTGAAAATAATATTATTATAATACTTTTTATAATTTATTTACGTAACTTATATTTATTATTTTTATAAATTAAATTTCATAGAAAAATCATTAGTAATAATTAGTATTTAATAATTAATGCAATTGTACTAATTATAATTAAAATCAAAGTTTTCAAATTCTAGGTTTAACAGACTGGAAAATGCTATTTTTTTACTTAAAATAGGTACATAAGGAAAAATTATTAATTTATAAAATAAATTATATCAATAGAGTATAAATCCCTTCTTATTTTTAGTTTAAAATATCCCTTTCTATTAAAAATCATTTTTTAAACATTTTCGACGAAACTTATTATAAAAATCTATTTTGCAATCAATTAAAAACTCTATCAAGTTGATAAGTAATATTTATACTTTTATCGAAGAGAATTTCTTTCTAACTATATTATAGCAAGTGGTTATCATACTTTCAAATATATATAAAAAATTAAAAATGTGAGACTAGAATTTTAAAGCCTTTGCATTGTAAAAAAATGTATTTATAGATAATAAATTTAAACAAAGAAATTATAAAGTAAATAAAGAATATAATAATCAATTTTACATCATGATCAGATTCTTTTTATCTATTATAAAAATATTTAATTTCTTATTATATATTAAATAATATATTTTTATATTTATATAATAGTTTTAATTAATTTTTCATATAACTTTAGTTTAGCAAAATATTTATAAATTAAAAAGAATTTAGATATCAAATTTAAAATATTTAATTAGTAAAATGATTAAAAATGTAATAAAAATATAATATTATTTTAAGATATAATTAGAAATAAAAGAAAGTATAAAATTTATGTATCCTATATAAAAAATATATTAAACTTATTTAATATATTTAATAGCATTTTCATTTCTTATAATTTTTATTGTTTATGCTTATTTATTTATAATTTTTATTATTAGATTCTAAATATTTTTAATAGTGAAATTTTATATTTAGTTTTTATTTGTTTCAATACATTTTTCTTCGTTATAATTTTATTATTAAATTGTTTTATTTATAATATTTATCATATTCTTTTAGATTAAATATTATCTTATATTTGTTAAATTCTTGTCATAATAACTTATTAATATCATAATTATATTACTTAAAATTTAAGCTCCAATTAATTTAATTCTAGCGAATATCTTCCAATAAATTAAGTTTCTTCACTATTAAATAAATCTATTTTTCTATATTTTTAAATTATTTTCTTTCAAACTGTCATATTCTATTAAAAAATTACTCTGATGTTTAATAAAGTTAGAAAAGTTATTTTTTGCTTATTTTTTCACTTAAATTTTTTTATATCAAGAAAAATTTGACTAAAATCATATTTATCACAGTATCAGATCAAGCTTTTTTTCTCAACTAGAATCGAATGATTAAGTTTTAATGAAATTCATAGTTTATTTAATAGTACTATTTTAATTTTTCATTTGTATTACCGATATCCTTTTTTATATAAAAGCTTCTAACTTTTGGAGTAAAATAAATATATTTGGAATTAATGAGGAGAAAACGCATACTTAAAATTAAATCATTTTATACTATAAAGTTTTAGAAAAAACAACAAATATTAGGTTTTGTAATTATTATTATATAAAATTGTTTCTCCATTATTAAGGAGTTTTACCCTCTCAAAAGTACAGCGCTTCAAGCTTTTCGCTGTTCGTTAAAATACTTGGGGCAACAGAAAGATTACACGTTCCCATCCGCGATTTTTTTAAATAGTTTTACCTTTCTACATTCCTGTCGGGCTTGGTTATAACTCCATATTCTTCCTCTTGTTCATACTTCCATTCTCGTGCAAAAAATCTTGTTCAGCCCAATTGTTTCTGTTCGCTTTGCTTATCAGAAATTCCTTTATTTCTATTGAAACTTCTTACAGTTCCGATATAGCTTTTATTGGTTTTAGAAGCGAAAGCATCTCTTCTTGATCAGAATTAGTTTTATTTGAGATTAAGCTTAGGGTTTGACGATCATTGAGATCGATCCAGTATTTAGCTATTCCATTCTTGATTCTTTTAGGAGTTGAATTTCCTATTCTTATTTCACTACTTAATCCCTCAGCTAAGTTGTGTTTTTATCCTAATGGTGTTAGATGCTGAAGAATGCATCCATTTGCGTTCATAGTCATCTATACGATCCCCATCCATTTAATTCTTTTCTTTGTGGCTTGAAAATGAGTTTTTGTTCTAGTATTTCAACTTTTAAATCTCTTCATTGAAGTTCGCCACCCTTAATGCAAACTACGCTACATCAAATTGCTCAGAGTTAAAGCCAAAAGATCGTTCCTAGTCACGCAATACCATCTCCTACTACCTTCGAGGCCTCCTTCGTGTTTGGAGTTTACCAAGTTTGTTTCTGTCGTTTGCCGGCTTTGGAAGTTGTTAGGTCTATTATTAGTTTTTTTTCTGATAAAAAGGTTTGTCTAATTAAAGAAAAGACGTGAGGTTAGAAGAAATGGCATCTCGCTTCCTCTCCTCTTTTATGTCTTTTGAAGAGGTGGCAAAGAAGCCCTATCGGATGTTTTGACATTTTTTTAATTACATATAAATTAATGTAATTTATAATTATCTAAGCTAGAAAAACTTAAAATTTTATGAAGTTCTTTTCATAGTTATGTTTATATTCAGCATACATTATATTTCTTTTAGCGCTGATATCTAGCAGAAAAATTACACAAAATAACTTTATCAATAGATTTAGGCCTTCTTTTAATTTTATAGCATCTCAGTTTTTTTCTTAAATTTGACTTTTTATTATTGTTGTTTCTCTCATTTTATCTTTTGTTTTATTCTATTTATCTTTCCTAAAATTGTTTTAGGCAATAATTTTTAAGCTTTTGAAGGTAATTTTGCTCAAAATTGGAATGTAAAATTGCAGGTTTAACTTAAATATAATTTACTTAGTTATAAATTTTCTAGGTGTAATTTATTTTGGTTGATTTAACGAAGTTCTTATTTTATTAGATTATAGATTTTCATTAGCTTTTAATCATATTATCCCTGTTATCCTTTTCTTGAATAATGTTTAACTAGCTTTAATTTTATTGTTTAACAGCAACACCTAGTATGATTAAAAATGAGATCCTTAATTATATAGTAAAATAGCTTATAATAGAATAAATTGTTAGTCTTAGTTAAAGAAATGTAAAGTGAGCTAAAGCTAAAGGCTTAATATTAAGAGAGATAGTAAATTTAGTATAAATAAGTAATTTTTAAAGATTTAATCCATAGCTATTATATAAGGTAGCCTGTTTTTAGTTGTTAGAAACTTAATTTTAGTTTGAAATAGATTTATTAAAATAATTAGAAACTTTAGTTTAGTTAATTTATAATGGTAGAAATCAGATTATGCTAATACAATTAAAGATAAGTGCTTAAAATAACATATTATTTTAGCTTATGATTGCCTTTTAATTAAGCATAATATATATAATTAACTAATTCGAAATCTTTTTTACGCTAAATCTGAGTTATTAATTCATTTTTACTGTCTGTTAATCTTTTTTACACTTATCTTAGATTAAATTCAACTTTTTTCTAAAATTCCTCTTGCTTAGTTTCTATTTTTTTATTTAGTTAATTCATTATATAATAATGTATGTTCATTAAATCCCAAAAAAATATTCGCCAATTACTTTTTATTATAATAATAATAATAATTAAATAAATTTGATTATAGAGCGCGTAGCACTCTCGATGGTGCGCAGCTCTTTAAAAAAATGTTTCATACTGACAAGAATGTTTGTTACTGATAAAATTATCAGATACTGATAAACCTTGTTCAATACTGGTATAATTATTCAGTACTGATAAAAATGTTCAATACTGATATAATTTTAGAATACTCGTAATCTTTAATACTTGTTGGAGGTTTAAGGACATGGCAGGATTGTGTCTCATTGCATCACCAAAGCAGAGGCCGACATGTGTCAATTATGGGTACTTAAATTCCCCACCTCTGATGAAGCTCGCAATATTATTTCTTTTTCGTTCCAGAATTAAAAATAAACGAAGCCAAGCCAAGTCAATGTCGAAGGTCTAAGAATCTTATGTCTCGAGGCCAAACCAAAGCAGAGGAAGACATAAAGTCGATTATGGGTACTTAACTTCCCCAACCTCTGATGAAGATGACCTTGCTGTTCACCTTCGAACAACTATGGCGGTTTTAAAAAATAATATATGATAAAATTCTTTCAATGCATCTTTTCTTCTTCTTTTTCTAATATTTCTTTAATGTAATCTTTTACTATAAAATCTATTTATTACTTCAGTTTTTCTTATTGATTGCGTATTCAGTAATCAAATTTGTAACTGCCTCATATATGTGTATTAGTTCAAAGTTTGGTAGATCTATTAGTTCTAACCTGTTATTGAGGCAAATGTTATACAATTAAAATTTACATCTTTCTCTTTCTTCCATATATTATTCTCATGTACTTATGATGAAGTTTCGTCTTATACTCCAGTATTGCAGAATTTACAAATGATGATGTGCTATAAAGCAAAACATGAAGTATTGCTGATTAGGAACAGAAAGATATAGAATAATAGTAGATTAATAAAATGTATTAAGAGTAAATAATAATCTGTTAGATTAGTTTTAAATAGCTTATATTAGCTAATCTAATACTTATATTATCTCATACTACAAAGAAACATATTATGTTAAGTTTACTCTTTCTATTAATTCAGAAAATAGTAATAGAAAATATTAAAAATATGCTTTCTTTCTTAAAAAAACTTATAATTTTCTTAATATCAAACAAGTAATTTTAATAAATAGAGTATTAATAGTGGTAGCAATATAATTTCTATTTGTATAGAATAATAGAATTAAGTTTTTATCTTTAAATAATCTAGAATAATTTAGGTATTATTAATTAGAAATGATAATTACAAAAATAACATAAATAATAAATATAATATTAGTTTGCTATAAAAATAGAAAGTTATCTAAATTTATTTATTACATTTAGATATTTTGCTTAGAATCAACATTATAAGTAATAAATTATATTAGTTTATTATTTTAAGAGAGACCTTTATAAATAAAAAGTTTTAATGAAATAGTAGTAAGAAAGTGGACAAATAAAAGAGTTTATCTTATAAATTTTAAAAATACTTTGTTTTAAATAATTTGATGTTTTTTAATATTTATTCAAACTAATTAATAAGAAACTAAATTTTATTTACTTTTTTTAATTAGTAAATAGCTTAAATAAATCATTTTTTTGATTAAATGTAAGTGAAAAGCAATAATTAATAACAGTATATTTAAAAAAATGGTAATATTTTATTTATCATTTAAAAGGGTCTATAAAGAAATAAGTTTTTCTTATTAAGAGTCTTTGATTTAAAGCACAAATAAGTAGTAATAAATAAATGTATATTAAAGTTATTATAGTAAGGATGTAATTCTTCATTATAAAACTTTTGAAATAATAATTTATCCTTTATTTAAAAGTAAAAAAATATAAAATAATTAAAATTGTAAAAGCTTGTACACTATTAGTTTAATATCTTATTTTGTTTTAAGACAAAAATAGAAAAATCAATGTTTAATAAGATATTTATAAGTATGCTTAATAAATAATTTAATTGTTTAATTTTATTGAATTAAGTAAGTAAAATTCATTGAGTTATTTTATTTAAATAGTTATTTAAGTAAGCTATAAAAATTAAAATGGAGAAAAAAGAAACGGAGAAAAAAGAAAAGCAATTTACTAAAAGTATTTTTTTAAGAAAACTCTTAAGAACGAGAAGCCACATTCTAGGGAAAATATCTCTACTTCATTTTAAGTATGAAATTCTACCTAACTTATGCTACTAAAAGCTAATAAATAAGATCAGTTATGACTAAAGTAAAGGTATTACTTTTATATTTTTTAGACTAAGTCATTACTGACACTTCATTTATTTACTCGGTAGCTATATCAAGTGACCTGAATTGAATTGTATCAGGTTCAGCATATCCTGAGTATTCGATAAAGATCTGGAATTTCCAGACAGGTGCTCTCCAAAGAACTATAACAGGACATACTTCATATGTTTTATCGGTAGTAATCTCCCCTGACTCTAACTACATTGTATCAGGATCTGGTGACAACACGATGAAGATCTGAAACTTATAGACTGGTGCTCTCATAAGAACTTTAACGGGACATACTTCTCCTATTACTTCGGTAGTAATCTCCCCTTACTCTAAGTATATTATATCAGGATCTGAAGATACAACTATAAAGATCTGAAATTTCCACAATGAACTCTTCTAAGAACTATAACGGGACATACTGATATAGTTAGATCGATAGTAATCTCCTATGACTCTAGATATTATATCGGGATCTTGGGATACAACTATAAAGATTTGGGATTTCTAGTCTGGTCAGCTTGTGAGAACTCTTACTGGGCATTCAAGCTATGTAAAATAAGTATTAGTGTCTAAGGATATTAGATATATAATATCTGGCTCTCGGGAGAGTACTATTAAGATATGGGATTTCTCTTCTGGTTAGTGTATTCGTACTCTTTAAGGTCATGCAGGTAGTGTATCAAGTATTCAGTTAAGTGTTGATTCAAGTGTTATCTTTTCTGGTTCTGGTGACAGAACATAAAGATTTGAAACTTTGATAGGGGTGAGTGTATATAGACTTTGTAAGGGCATACTTTAGATATAAATTCTATAGCATTGGGTGTTGATAATAGATGGTTGGTATCGGGAGGATTTGACAATACGATAAGAAAATGGAGGATTTCGAGTTGAGTAACTTGTTATTTGACTTAATTTAATTTTACGATTAAATATATAAGATATTGGCTATGCATTTAAATGAATGTTTAATGATAACTATGTTTTTTGTTATTTGAAGTGTTTGCTTTATATATTTATTAAAAGGTTGTATATTCTTAAATATTCTTGATTTAAAAAAAAGTTTGAGTTATATAGGTTATAGAAATTAGTGAGGTATGTTGATTTAAAGTGGTAATGTTTTAAAAATATTAAAAATATAATTTTTTTAAAAGAAGACGTATAATAAGTTTAAGTTTCTTTTTATTCTATAAAATTTTATAGATTTATTTTTAGATTTGTAAAAATTTCAAGTTGAGTTTAAATTTTAGATTTTTTTGTGAAGTAGTTAAAATATTATTTATAAGTTTAAAGTTAGTTTATAATCTTGATTATTAATTAAAAAATTTAATTAAGTATTTTATTTTATTTTAAATTAAATTTTTTTTTAATTTTGTTTTTTGATTGATATTTATTATTGATTATTAATTATTATTAATTTTTATTAACTATTATTATTATTATTTATTATTAGTATAAAATTTTTAATTTTATGTTTAATATTTATTGTTTCCGATTGGAAAATTAATTTTTTTGATGGTAAGTTTATATTTTTTAATTTTAGAGTATGAATTTCTCAAAAAATGAAAAATTTGTTTTTGCTCAGCGTTTTACACTACCAAAGATTTTCGGCACGGAATAAATTTAATCATTTCGGGATAAAAAATTCTAAATAGGAATAAATTTTTTGATTTCGGAATAAAAAAACTAAAAAGGGAATAAAATTTCAAAAAAAATTCAAAATATAAATGATTTTTGAAAAAAATAAAATTTAAAAAATTTTTTAGTATAATTAGAATTTGTAAATATTTTTTTTAAATGGTATTTTGTAAAAATGAAAAAATTTATTTTTGTTTTAAGGAAAAATATTTGATTTGAAAAATTTTAGCAAACTTTTTGTTTCTTTTTTATTTCAAGAAAAAAATTGATAAGTTTAATTTTTTGAAATGATAAAAAACAAAAGTTATTGTTTATGTTTTTGATAAAAATGCATTTTTTTACTTGAAATTAGAATTTTTTAATTTGAATTTCTTTTCGAGTAAATGAAAAAACTAGTGATAAAATTTTTAAATTTTATAAGAATTTACTTAATTGAACAGGATCTCAATTAAAAAGGAGAGAAAAGAAAGTAAAGAATGAAATTGTGAACAATTATTTTTTATATTTTAGCTCTGAGTCTTATACTACAGAAGCTTTTCGGGATGGATAAATTAAAAAAAAGGGTTAGAGTTTTGATAGATATAAAAATGTTTAACAATACTTTTTAAATTAAGATATCAAAGATTAAGCTTATGAACTTCTTGACACATTGCTAAATAAGTTTGATGAGAATCAACATATACTGACGGGAGATTTCAACACCCTTTTATAAGGTTTTTGTAGACAATCCTGAAAATAATTTGATAATACATATAGATTATAAGAATTTCTCCTGCTAAATGTCCTTGAAATAATGAATGATAGTAACGTTAATACATGTATACAAAAGAAACTGTATAATTGTGGTTTAATGATTATTCATTATAAGCACCAGGTTAAATTAAAAAAATGGAAAATACTTAAAATTCACTAGTTTTAACTAGCGACTCTTCTTTAATTGATTATTAAGAAGCTGCAAACTGATAGATCAAACACAGGCAGGGGCATAAAAACCTCCAAATAAAAGAAAAGGAGTTGATACAAATCAAATAAGTAAACATAATAATGGATTTATTTAGAAAATTACTAAATATCTGTAGTCAAAAACTATAAAATAAATTCTTACGCGTTCCACTGAAATCACTTCGAATTCTCTTCATCGTGGACATCAATTTTGGCATCTATTGAAAGAAAAATAAACCTATAGGTAGTTTAAACGCCTAAATATTACCGCAGAAGATACAAAAAGATCATCCAAAAAATCTTTGAAAAATGAAGATATTATCTAAGACACTCCGATCTCTTAAGATAAGCTTTCAAATCTGAATTAAATTTAAATAAAAATATCCTTTTACAATATAAAAAAAGTACATAAACTTAAGATTTATTTTTGAATAACAGTAATCAAATTAGATTAAATTGAATGTAATAAAAACAGTTAAAAGTAAGACAATAATATTATTTCTGTTAATTCAAAGTATCACTATTTATCTGATCTTTAGAATTAAAATAAACAACTATAATAAAATGGTGGCCCGATAAATGCAATTCAAAATTAAGCAATTAATAATTCGTTTAATGAAATTTAATTTTTTTTAGGTATAAAAGTACTTAAATAGGATATATAAAGACTAATAGATAAGAACTTTTTATTAAATGAAAAATTAGATAGTACAGAAACAAAATAGGAACTAGAAAAATAAACCTTGATAAATAACTAAGAATCATCAAAAGCATATTATAAAGCATATATTAATAAAATTAATTAGAAATACAAAAAAATTAGTTACTAAAATTTGCCTTATAATATTATTAGGAAAAGCTATTTAAAAATAATTAAATATTATAACAGATAAAAAATAACCTATTAATAATTTTAAAGTAGAAGATTAAACTGAACTATTTCATTAGATAATGTTACTTATAAATAATATCTTTCTTTAGTAAAACATAATTAATAACTACTTTAGAACATTTTTAAATAAAAATTTGAGAGGAATTAGTTTTCATTTTAATCCAAAAAGTAAATAAGAATTCACGAATAATCAGTATAAACAACTTATGTCAATTCTAAAGAGATAAACTGTTTAAACAGATTTTATAATAAAATGTATTGAATAAAGAACTTAAACTAACAATAGAGTTTTTATAAATTAAGAAGCGTAAACGCAATAGATAAATTAGAAATTGATCAAACATAAACTGAAGAATCATTATTATATTCAAAATAGGAATATTTAAAATAATAAATTTCATTCTACTAATAGTAATTTTCTGGATAACAACACATTTGGTAACTACTTTAAGAAGTTTGATAATAAAAAACTAATATTGAACTTGAATTAAACTATATTTTTAATTATAATTAATAACTAAAATCTTAAAATTAAAAAGTAACTGATTAAGTATAAATATTATAAAGCTAACTTTAAATTTTTAACTTTGAATGAGAAAAAAAAAATTCTTAGAAATAGGATTTATATAATAATCTTTAATAGAATCTATAACTTAAAGAATTGGATTATTAAAGCATATTAAGTTCATTGTAAAAAATAAGTATATCCAAGAATTTAAAGATGCTTTCAGATAAGCAAAAATACCTTAACTATATAATGATTACACACAGGTTGAAATTTAATCCAGTGATTAAAAAATTCAAACAATTATTTAGAATTTAGATACGACTACTGGAACAGACCTACTACATTTGGATTAAATTTCCTAGTGCGACTTTATTGATTCTAAATACATAAAATTGTAGAAATAATATAATAAACTAAATGAGCAACTAATCAATTAAATCAAAGCTTTTGATAAAGTTGCATCAGAAAAATATACTTTAATGGAAAATCTGAAATAGAGCCAAATTTTAAAGTAGTAAATTTCTTCCAATTTAACATTTCTATCCATAAAATTCTGTGAATAATCTTTTTAGATTTTCAACAACTCTCATCCATAAAATCTAAAATAGGATACTTAAGAAATTCTTTGGAATAAGATTCTATAAATTAATTAAAGAGAAAATATCCAGATCCATATTTTCCATCTACTAAATAACATATCAATAAAATGGAACAAAATTAGGCTTTTATAAAAAATTACAATGTTAAAATAGCTAAGAGACTTTATAATATCTAACTTTTGAAGAAGAACTAATTTCTAAACTATAATTTAAAGCAGATACGTTGTACTTGACTAAGAACTTGATAAAGGATAGATTGACAGTCAAGTAGTTAAAATTAACATTGATAAGAGATTATTAAAGATATATAGCTGAAAATATCTCTATATTATAATTTAATTTTATGATTAAAATAAATAACATTAAAAAAATATTCATCTTGAAATGAGGGGACAAAAAAAGAAATTTTAATTTATGAACCTGGGTGGAAAGGAGGAGGCTCTTAACTAAATCAACAAGGAAAACAAATTATTTTAGATCAAGATAATCACTAAAAAAGAAGTAGCGTCAATCAAATTAAGATTGGACATGTCAACATAAATGGATTAGCAAATAAACTATATAAAGTAGAAGAATTATTAAGAGAAAATAGTATTGACATTTTTTCAATTAATGAAACTTGGTAAAAACAAGATTTCCATCCAATATTAATATAAGGTTATAGGACTTATTACAAAAATTCAGGAAAAGGAGGAGGTGTATGTCTAGTTATTAAAGAAGAACTCAGTAGTACTGAAGAAACTAATATAATTGATGTACCTAGAATCGATTTATCATAGCCAAACTAGATAATATATTTATTACGTCCAGTTACATGCCAGATAATAGCTAAAATGAGAACATAAAAGACCAAGCATATGACTATATTAATTTGTTACTTAATCAATTCCCAAATAACCCACATATTCTAATGGGAGATTTCAATGCTCTCCTATAAGATTATGGAGATAATCCTAATAATGACTATGATAATACAAACAGATTCCCGGAATTTCTTATTCAGAAGTATCTTAAAATAGTAAATAATATGAACAGCAACACTTGCTTACATAAAGTAACATATTTTATGTATTGTGATGGCTATATTGTAATAAACAATCATCTGAATATTAATCAATTTGAAAACTTCTAGGCTTATTATAACTAACTATTTACTGATCACATATCAATTAGGGTAAATTTTCTCTTGAACACAATTGTCTATTAGGACATAATTACTTTAGGAAAATATAAAATTAACAGGCTGGAAGGCCCTATTGACAGATAGAAATATTAAGAATATTTTTTTGAAACTATAATGAATTTTTCAAATTGATAGGAATAATTTAGAGGATTAATACTCATGTATTAAACGCAATATATAATATAATGCAGATGAAATATTAGGTTCATTTATTCCAGACCCTAAATATAATAAACTTACAAAAGACCTCATAAAGAAGTATATTGAAGTTAAAAGAGCTAATCAAGTATATAAAGAAACTCACGCGTAGTTAGGAAGAATTAATTAATAAGTAATTCCCTTTTTAAGAACAATTGGTAAGAAGGATATTTATAGAGAGATTAAGTAACAAGACTATCTGAATGTTACGAAATAGATATTAATAATTAGGAATATAATAGTAGCTTTAATACTTTTACAAAATATATTAAAAGTAAGATTCAACATAAATTTTATGAAGTAACTATTAAAAGACTAAAAGGAGGCCCACTGCAAAGTTATTTATAGAATAATTAGAATAATAATAATAATTCCCCTAAATTACCTATCCAAAACTAAATAAATAGTATCAAAAAGAAATAATTAGTATATACAAACTCAGAACCTAAAGTTACAACGTAAGGATCTTTAAGACAGACATTATTTAGTTGAGAATTCCCATTGTATGTGTGGAGATTTTATTAATTTTAACATATTCTGGAATGCGATTGCTATATAGATATGTGAGAATAGTTAATAGCAAAAATTGGAAAATGCGAAATTAGAAAATTAATAACCTATGACCAAATTATATCAATTAATTTCCAAAAAACAAAGCAGAATACATTGATCTGCAAATTAATATTTTCCATAGGATGTTACTTAAAAGGAGATTAGAATTATTCGAATTAGAAAAAAACTTATAATAGAAAGTTCCGAGACTAAGGGTAAAGAAGCGAAAGAGCAAGATAAAGATGAAGAGAATAATGAAAATAAGGAAGGAAAAGAAGAACAAGAAGAAAAAGATGAGCAGTTGGAAGATTAGAATGAATAAACTGATAACGAAGATAATATAACTGAAGAAGAATATGAAGTAGAAAGTGTTTGAGTTGGAAAACTTTTAAAAAACATTATAACATCTTTAATTGAAGGAAGTAATTCCAACAATGAAAAGATGTCTCAAGACTCTTTTAGTTAAATTTAAATTTAAGAACAACATGTGTAAGAGAAAGATTTAGATTAGCTATCTATAAGTCATTAAATATTGCACTAGTGTTGGGAATAATAGTTGATTTTTATCTTTCATTATAATATCAGCAATGCTAGCTCCAATTTAGCAAAAATAATTCTACTTAGTAAAAAGATAAAAATTACATCATTTAATCTTTATTCTCAAAATCTGAGCAAAGAAATAAATCTGAAGTAAGATAACTATTTATTAAAAATGAAGAGTTGTCAAGATAATCGAAACCTTGCTTACTTATGAATATTTGCAAATAGATATTATAATTGATGATTTCAAAGAGTTTAATAAGCATAGCAATATTTAACTTAAAAAAATTATTCTAAGAATGCCTTTAAAAATGCAGTCATGTCAATAGTAAAAAGATTTGCTAAATTAATAAGAGATATATAAAACATTTTCTCTTTAATAATATACGCTAAATACAATAGACATCAATTTAAGAAATTATTTCAATCTAAAAATTAATTACTTATATTTATAATTTTTAATATGAACTGAATCATCGATATATCAAAACTCAATTCAATAAACTTTGCTTAAGTAGATAGGAATTTGATACATTTGAGCGCATTTTCAAACGTAATCTTTTTACAGATATTAAAAAATTTTTTAATAAACTTAAAATAATTAATGGAAAATAGTGTAAAAGACTTGTTTTATATGACTAAACTATATTAATAAATAGTTTACAAAAGATAAGATAATTAAATTAGATAAGTACATAAAAATATTTCATCAATAATATTTAGAAAACCATTTAAATTTTTAAGAATTAGAGTGAATAGAAAATAGATTATATTAAAAACCCATAAACAGATTTAATGAGCTAAAAAATTCTTTATAAAGATGAGAGTGAAAGAGAATCATGAATGAAATATAGAAAGTTTTAAATTTAGGTTAATTTGGATGGTTGAAAGGCAATAATTATAGAATTAAGTCTAAATATTTAAAGTGTTATAGTTGATTATTATTACTTATGATTTAAAGTTTTAAATAGTGAATAAGATTTTGAAATGATTAATTTTTAAAAATAAAAATAAATAATTTTAATAATTATAATTAATTTGATTAATTGTAAGGTATATGGGCCTTTCTAATATAATAGTTGATATATATATAAATAATAAAAATGATAGGATAAAATTGAATGTTTTAGCATTTATAATATTAAAGGATAGTTTTAGTTAAAATATGTTTTTAAAGAAATAAAGTAATTGAATTATAGTTAAATATTTGATGTAAGTATAATTTTGTTATTATTAGGAAATGAATAATAATGGGTTATATTTAAATTTGTTTAAACTGACAATTATAAAATAATTAATTTTACATAATTATGTTTAATTAAATTTATATAAATTAATAATTTATACTTAACTTATAATAAAAGTTAGTTAAGATTATTATTATAATTACTTATATTACTTAGAACTAAAAATTATACATTCATTAAATTTATAATTATTGATAATTCTTTATTAATTTTATTTTATACAGTTATCTCTAAAGGTATGTTTAACTATATTTACTTTTTAATTCACTAAATTATTGTTTTAATTATTGTAGACATTAATTATCAAATGAGAACTTTTATATTTTTATAATCTAGTAATCAAATGCTTATTGTTAACCAATTATTTAAAACTCTTATCAAAATTATGAAAAGCATCCTCTTTATTAGTTTTAAATTGATACAAAGATAATTAATTCTAGCATATAATTATTGAATTATTTTAGATTTTTGATATAGTATTTTTAATATTAATATCTTACTATTATAAAGGATTATTTTAAACTATATTTTGCTATCATTTAGAATTTTATATTATTAAAGTAATAAAGCTAAAGTTTCCTTTGGTTTACTTAGAACTTCAATTCCTTTTAGATATTTCTTCCTTTATATTCTCTATGTTTTATTAATTATAGTTAAATAAAGAGTTATTTAAATGGCTTAGCAATTTAATTAGTTTTTAGAACCTAAATTTTAATATTTATTTATAAAAATGAATGCTATAAATTAAAGCTATTTAGTAATAATATTTAACTTTAATAAAAGAGTTATTGTATGAAACTGTTTATTTCAATTTTAAATTTTAAACTAAAATTATTTTTTGACATCTATAACTGCAAGAATTGCTTCAATTATAGACATTAGTAAATGTTTTTAATGCTTTTTAATATAATCTTGAACTCATCAATTTTTAATTACTCTTGTTATAGTCTCATCTTTTATTTCTCCATTTTTACTTTTTCCATTTCTAATCATTCTAATCTTCTTGATATAAGTTTCTTGTAAAATCTTTTTATTTAGAAATCTAAATATCTAAAATAAGACTTT
>CAMPDV010006815.1:0-20487 GCA_946699065.1 Loxodes magnus
GTTAACTCACTCTGGTATTAAAATTTCGTATTCTCACTCCAAAACATCTATAAAACAATGTTTTTTTTTACTTTAAAAATTACACAACTATTTTTCATACATTGTTAACTCACTCTGGTATTAAAATTTCGTATTCTCACTTCAAAACATCTATAAAACAATGTTTTTTTTTACTTTAAAAATTACACAACTATTTTTCATACATTGTTAACTCACTCTGGTATTAAAATTTCGTATTCTCACTCCAAAACATCTATAAAACAATGTTTTTTTTTACTTTAAAAATTACACAACTATTTTTCATACATTGTTAACTCACTCTGGTATTAAAATTTCGTATTCTCACTTCAAAACATCTATAAAACAATGTTTTTTTTTACTTTAAAAATTACACAACTATTTTTCATACATTGTTAACTCACTCTGGTATTAAAATTTCGTATTCTCACTCCAAAACATAAATAAAACAATGTTTTTTTTACTTTAAAAATTACACAACTATTTTTCATACATTGTTAACTCACTCTGGTATTAAAATTTCGTATTCTCACTTCAAAACATCTATAAAACAATGTTTTTTTTTACTTTAAAAATTACACAACTATTTTTCATACATTGTTAACTCACTCCGGTATTAAAATTTCGTATTCTCACTTCAAAACATCTATAAAACAATGTTTTTTTTTACTTTAAAAATTACACAACTATTTTTCATACATTGTTAACTCACTCTGGTATTAAAATTTCGTATTCTCACTTCAAAACATCTATAAAACAATGTTTTTTTTTACTTTAAAAATTACACAACTATTTTTCATACATTGTTAACTCACTCTGGTATTAAAATTTCGTATTCTCACTTCAAAACATCTATAAAACAATGTTTTTTTTTACTTTAAAAATTACACAACTATTTTTCATACATTGTTAACTCACTCTGGTATTAAAATTTCGTATTCTCACTTCAAAACATCTATAAAACAATGTTTTTTTTTACTTTAAAAATTACACAACTATTTTTCATACATTGTTAACTCACTCTGGTATTAAAATTTCGTATTCTCACTTCAAAACATCTATAAAACAATGTTTTTTTTTACTTTAAAAATTACACAACTATTTTTCATACATTGTTAACTCACTCTGGTATTAAAATTTCGTATTCTCACTCCAAAACATCTATAAAACAATGTTTTTTTTTACTTTAAAAATTACACAACTATTTTTCATACATTGTTAACTCACTCTGGTATTAAAATTTCGTATTCTTACTTCAAAACATCTATAAAACAATGTTTTTTTTTACTTTAAAAATTACACAACTATTTTTCATACATTGTTAACTCACTCTGGTATTAAAATTTCGTATTCTCACTCCAAAACATCTATAAAACAATGTTTTTTTTTACTTTAAAAATTACACAACTATTTTTCATACATTGTTAACTCACTCTGGTATTAAAATTTCGTATTCTCACTTCAAAACATCTATAAAACAATGTTTTTTTTTACTTTAAAAATTACACAACTATTTTTCATACATTGTTAACTCACTCTGGTATTAAAATTTCGTATTCTCACTCCAAAACATCTATAAAACAATGTTTTTTTTTACTTTAAAAATTACACAACTATTTTTCATACATTGTTAACTCACTCTGGTATTAAAATTTCGTATTCTCACTTCAAAACATCTATAAAACAATGTTTTTTTTTACTTTAAAAATTACACAACTATTTTTCATACATTGTTAACTCACTCTGGTATTAAAATTTCGTATTCTCACTCCAAAACATAAATAAAACAATGTTTTTTTTACTTTAAAAATTACACAACTATTTTTCATACATTGTTAACTCACTCTGGTATTAAAATTTCGTATTCTCACTTCAAAACATCTATAAAACAATGTTTTTTTTTACTTTAAAAATTACACAACTATTTTTCATACATTGTTAACTCACTCCGGTATTAAAATTTCGTATTCTCACTTCAAAACATCTATAAAACAATGTTTTTTTTTACTTTAAAAATTACACAACTATTTTTCATACATTGTTAACTCACTCTGGTATTAAAATTTCGTATTCTCACTTCAAAACATCTATAAAACAATGTTTTTTTTTACTTTAAAAATTACACAACTATTTTTCATACATTGTTAACTCACTCTGGTATTAAAATTTCGTATTCTCACTTCAAAACATCTATAAAACAATGTTTTTTTTTACTTTAAAAATTACACAACTATTTTTCATACATTGTTAACTCACTCTGGTATTAAAATTTCGTATTCTCACTTCAAAACATCTATAAAACAATGTTTTTTTTTACTTTAAAAATTACACAACTATTTTTCATACATTGTTAACTCACTCTGGTATTAAAATTTCGTATTCTCACTTCAAAACATCTATAAAACAATGTTTTTTTTTACTTTAAAAATTACACAACTATTTTTCATACATTGTTAACTCACTCTGGTATTAAAATTTCGTATTCTCACTCCAAAACATCTATAAAACAATGTTTTTTTTTACTTTAAAAATTACACAACTATTTTTCATACATTGTTAACTCACTCTGGTATTAAAATTTCGTATTCTTACTTCAAAACATCTATAAAACAATGTTTTTTTTTACTTTAAAAATTACACAACTATTTTTCATACATTGTTAACTCACTCTGGTATTAAAATTTCGTATTCTCACTCCAAAACATCTATAAAACAATGTTTTTTTTTACTTTAAAAATTACACAACTATTTTTCATACATTGTTAACTCACTCTGGTATTAAAATTTCGTATTCTCACTTCAAAACATCTATAAAACAATGTTTTTTTTTACTTTAAAAATTACACAACTATTTTTCATACATTGTTAACTCACTCTGGTATTAAAATTTCGTATTCTCACTCCAAAACATCTATAAAACAATGTTTTTTTTTACTTTAAAAATTACACAACTATTTTTCATACATTGTTAACTCACTCTGGTATTAAAATTTCGTATTCTCACTTCAAAACATCTATAAAACAATGTTTTTTTTTACTTTAAAAATTACACAACTATTTTTCATACATTGTTAACTCACTCCGGTATTAAAATTTCGTATTCTCACTTCAAAACATCTATAAAACAATGTTTTTTTTTACTTTAAAAATTACACAACTATTTTTCATACATTGTTAACTCACTCTGGTATTAAAATTTCGTATTCTCACTTCAAAACATCTATAAAACAATGTTTTTTTTTACTTTAAAAATTACACAACTATTTTTCATACATTGTTAACTCACTCTGGTATTAAAATTTCGTATTCTCACTTCAAAACATCTATAAAACAATGTTTTTTTTTACTTTAAAAATTACACAACTATTTTTCATACATTGTTAACTCACTCTGGTATTAAAATTTCGTATTCTCACTCCAAAACATCTATAAAACAATGTTTTTTTTTACTTTAAAAATTACACAACTATTTTTCATACATTGTTAACTCACTCTGGTATTAAAATTTCGTATTCTTACTTCAAAACATCTATAAAACAATGTTTTTTTTTACTTTAAAAATTACACAACTATTTTTCATACATTGTTAACTCACTCTGGTATTAAAATTTCGTATTCTCACTCCAAAACATCTATAAAACAATGTTTTTTTTTACTTTAAAAATTACACAACTATTTTTCATACATTGTTAACTCACTCTGGTATTAAAATTTCGTATTCTCACTTCAAAACATCTATAAAACAATGTTTTTTTTTACTTTAAAAATTACACAACTATTTTTCATACATTGTTAACTCACTCTGGTATTAAAATTTCGTATTCTCACTCCAAAACATCTATAAAACAATGTTTTTTTTTACTTTAAAAATTACACAACTATTTTTCATACATTGTTAACTCACTCTGGTATTAAAATTTCGTATTCTTACTTCAAAACATCTATAAAACAATGTTTTTTTTTACTTTAAAAATTACACAACTATTTTTCATACATTGTTAACTCACTCTGGTATTAAAATTTCGTATTCTTACTTCAAAACATCTATAAAACAATGTTTTTTTTACTTTAAAAATTACACAACTATTTTTCATACATTGTTAACTCACTCTGGTATTAAAATTTCGTATTCTCACTTCAAAACATCTATAAAACAATGTTTTTTTTTACTTTAAAAATTACACAACTATTTTTCATACATTGTTAACTCACTCCGGTATTAAAATTTCGTATTCTCACTCCAAAACATAACAAAAACAATGTTTTTTTTTACTTTAAAAATTACACAACTATTTTTCATACATTGTTAACTCACTCTGGTATTAAAATTTCGTATTCTCACTCCAAAACATAACAAAAACAATGTTTTTTTTTTACTTTAAAAATTACACAACTATTTTTCATACATTGTTAACTCACTCTGGTATTAAAATTTCGTATTCTCTCTCCAAAAAATCTATAAAACAATGTTTTTTTTTACTTTAAAAATTACACAACTATTTTTCATACATTGATAACTCACTCCGGTATTAAAATTTCGTATTCTCACTCCAAAACATAACAAAAACAATGTTTTTTTTTACTTTAAAAATTACACAACTATTTTTCATACATTGTTAACTCACTCTGGTATTAAAATTTCGTATTCTCACTCCAAAAAATCTATAAAACAATGTTTTTTTTTACTTTAAAAATTACACAACTATTTTTCATACATTGTTAACTCACTCCGGTATTAAAATTTCGTATTCTCACTCCAAAACATAACAAAAACAATGTTTTTTTTTTACTTTAAAAATTACACAACTATTTTTCATACATTGATAACTCACTCCGGTATTAAAATTTCGTATTCTCACTCCAAAACATAACAAAAACAATGTTTTTTTTTACTTTAAAAATTACACAACTATTTTTCATACATTGTTAACTCACTCCGGTATTAAAATTTCGTATTCTCACTCCAAAACATCTATAAAACAATGTTTTTTTTTACTTTAAAAATTACACAACTATTTTTCATACATTGTTAACTCACTCCGGTATTAAAATTTCGTATTCTCACTCCAAAACATCTATAAAACAATGTTTTTTTTTACTTTAAAAATTACACAACTATTTTTCATACATTGTTAACTCACTCTGGTATTAAAATTTCGTATTCTCACTTCAAAACATCTATAAAACAATGTTTTTTTTTACTTTAAAAATTACACAACTATTTTTCATACATTGTTAACTCACTCTGGTATTAAAATTTCGTATTCTCACTTCAAAACATCTATAAAACAATGTTTTTTTTTACTTTAAAAATTACACAACTATTTTTCATACATTGTTAACTCACTCCGGTATTAAAATTTCGTATTCTCACTCCAAAACATAACAAAAACAATGTTTTTTTTTACTTTAAAAATTACACAACTATTTTTCATACATTGTTAACTCACTCTGGTATTAAAATTTCGTATTCTCACTCCAAAACATAACAAAAACAATGTTTTTTTTTTACTTTAAAAATTACACAACTATTTTTCATACATTGTTAACTCACTCTGGTATTAAAATTTCGTATTCTCTCTCCAAAAAATCTATAAAACAATGTTTTTTTTTACTTTAAAAATTACACAACTATTTTTCATACATTGATAACTCACTCCGGTATTAAAATTTCGTATTCTCACTCCAAAACATAACAAAAACAATGTTTTTTTTTACTTTAAAAATTACACAACTATTTTTCATACATTGTTAACTCACTCTGGTATTAAAATTTCGTATTCTCACTCCAAAAAATCTATAAAACAATGTTTTTTTTTACTTTAAAAATTACACAACTATTTTTCATACATTGTTAACTCACTCCGGTATTAAAATTTCGTATTCTCACTCCAAAACATAACAAAAACAATGTTTTTTTTTTACTTTAAAAATTACACAACTATTTTTCATACATTGTTAACTCACTCCGGTATTAAAATTTCGTATTCTCACTCCAAAACATATCAAAAACAATGTTTTTTTTTTACTTTAAAAATTACACAACTATTTTTCATACATTGTTAACTCACTCCGGTATTAAAATTTCGTATTCTCACTCCAAAACATCTATAAAACAATGTTTTTTTTTACTTTAAAAATTACACAACTATTTTTCATACATTGTTAACTCACTCCGGTATTAAAATTTCGTATTCTCACTCCAAAACATCTATAAAACAATGTTTTTTTTTACTTTAAAAATTACACAACTATTTTTCATACATTGTTAACTCACTCTGGTATTAAAATTTCGTATTCTCACTCCAAAACATAACAAAAACAATGTTTTTTTTTACTTTAAAAATTACACAACTATTTTTCATACATTGTTAACTCACTCCGGTATTAAAATTTCGTATTCTCACTCCAAAACATCTATAAAACAATGTTTTTTTTTACTTTAAAAATTACACAACTATTTTTCATACATTGTTAACTCACTCTGGTATTAAAATTTCGTATTCTCACTCCAAAACATAACAAAAACAATGTTTTTTTTTACTTTAAAAATTACACAACTATTTTTCATACATTGTTAACTCACTCCGGTATTAAAATTTCGTATTCTCACTCCAAAACATCTATAAAACAATGTTTTTTTTTACTTTAAAAATTACACAACTATTTTTCATACATTGTTAACTCACTCCGGTATTAAAATTTCGTATTCTCACTCCAAAACATAACAAAAACAATGTTTTTTTTTACTTTAAAAATTACACAACTATTTTTCATACATTGTTAACTCACTCTGGTATTAAAATTTCGTATTCTCACTCCAAAACATCTATAAAACAATGTTTTTTTTTACTTTAAAAATTACACAACTATTTTTCATACATTGTTAACTCACTCCGGTATTAAAATTTCGTATTCTCACTCCAAAACATAACAAAAACAATGTTTTTTTTTACTTTAAAAATTACACAACTATTTTCATACATTGTTAACTCACTCTGGTATTAAAATTTCGTATTCTCACTCCAAAACATATCAAAAACAATGTTTTTTTTTACTTTAAAAATTACACAACTATTTTCATACATTGTTAACTCACTCTGGTATTAAAATTTCGTATTCTCACTCCAAAACATAACAAAAACAATGTTTTTTTTTACTTTAAAAATTACACAACTATTTTTCATACATTGTTAACTCACTCTGGTATTAAAATTTCGTATTCTCACTCCAAAACATATCAAAAACAATGTTTTTTTTTACTTTAAAAATTACACAACTATTTTCATACATTGTTAACTCACTCTGGTATTAAAATTTCGTATTCTCACTCCAAAACATATCAAAAACAATGTTTTTTTTTACTTTAAAAATTACACAACTATTTTCATACATTGTTAACTCACTCTGGTATTAAAATTTCGTATTCTCACTCCAAAACATAACAAAAACAATGTTTTTTTTTACTTTAAAAATTACACAACTATTTTTCATACATTGATAACTCACTCCGGTATTAAAATTTCGTATTCTCACTCCAAAACATAACAAAAACAATGTTTTTTTTTACTTTAAAAATTACACAACTATTTTTCATACATTGTTAACTCACTCCGGTATTAAAATTTCGTATTCTCACTCCAAAACATATCAAAAACAATGTTTTTTTTTTACTTTAAAAATTACACAACTATTTTTCATACATTGTTAACTCACTCCGGTATTAAAATTTCGTATTCTCACTCCAAAACATAACAAAAACAATGTTTTTTTTTACTTTAAAAATTACACAACTATTTTTCATACATTGTTAACTCACTCCGGTATTTAAAATTTCGTATTCTCACTCCAAAACATCTATAAAACAATGTTTTTTTTTACTTTAAAAATTACACAACTATTTTTCATACATTGTTAACTCACTCCGGTATTAAAATTTCGTATTCTCACTCCAAAACATAACAAAAACAATGTTTTTTTTTACTTTAAAAATTACACAACTATTTTTCATACATTGTTAACTCACTCCGGTATTAAAATTTCGTATTCTCACTCCAAAACATAACAAAAACAATGTTTTTTTTTACTTTAAAAATTACACAACTATTTTTCATACATTGTTAACTCACTCCGGTATTAAAATTTCGTATTCTCACTCCAAAACATAACAAAAACAATGTTTTTTTTTACTTTAAAAATTACACAACTATTTTTCATACATTGTTAACTCACTCTGGTATTAAAATTTCGTATTCTCACTCCAAAACATAACAAAAACAATGTTTTTTTTTACTTTAAAAATTACACAACTATTTTTCATACATTGTTAACTCACTCTGGTATTAAAATTTCGTATTCTCACTCCAAAACATAACAAAAACAATGTTTTTTTTTACTTTAAAAATTACACAACTATTTTTCATACATTGATAACTCACTCCGGTATTAAAATTTCGTATTCTCACTCCAAAACATAACAAAAACAATGTTTTTTTTTACTTTAAAAATTACACAACTATTTTTCATACATTGTTAACTCACTCTGGTATTAAAATTTCGTATTCTCACTCCAAAACATAACAAAAACAATGTTTTTTTTTTACTTTAAAAATTACACAACTATTTTTCATACATTGTTAACTCACTCTGGTATTAAAATTTCGTATTCTCACTCCAAAACATATCAAAAACAATGTTTTTTTTTTACTTTAAAAATTACACAACTATTTTTCATACATTGTTAACTCACTCCGGTATTAAAATTTCGTATTCTCACTCCAAAACATAACAAAAACAATGTTTTTTTTTACTTTAAAAATTACACAACTATTTTTCATACATTGTTAACTCACTCCGGTATTTAAAATTTCGTATTCTCACTCCAAAACATCTATAAAACAATGTTTTTTTTTACTTTAAAAATTACACAACTATTTTTCATACATTGTTAACTCACTCCGGTATTTAAAATTTCGTATTCTCACTCCAAAACATCTATAAAACAATGTTTTTTTTTACTTTAAAAATTACACAACTATTTTTCATACATTGTTAACTCACTCCGGTATTAAAATTTCGTATTCTCACTCCAAAACATAACAAAAACAATGTTTTTTTTTACTTTAAAAATTACACAACTATTTTTCATACATTGTTAACTCACTCCGGTATTAAAATTTCGTATTCTCACTCCAAAACATAACAAAAACAATGTTTTTTTTTACTTTAAAAATTACACAACTATTTTTCATACATTGTTAACTCACTCCGGTATTAAAATTTCGTATTCTCACTCCAAAACATAACAAAAACAATGTTTTTTTTTACTTTAAAAATTACACAACTATTTTTCATACATTGTTAACTCACTCTGGTATTAAAATTTCGTATTCTCACTCCAAAACATAACAAAAACAATGTTTTTTTTTACTTTAAAAATTACACAACTATTTTTCATACATTGTTAACTCACTCTGGTATTAAAATTTCGTATTCTCACTCCAAAACATAACAAAAACAATGTTTTTTTTTACTTTAAAAATTACACAACTATTTTTCATACATTGATAACTCACTCCGGTATTAAAATTTCGTATTCTCACTCCAAAACATAACAAAAACAATGTTTTTTTTTACTTTAAAAATTACACAACTATTTTTCATACATTGTTAACTCACTCTGGTATTAAAATTTCGTATTCTCACTCCAAAACATAACAAAAACAATGTTTTTTTTTTACTTTAAAAATTACACAACTATTTTTCATACATTGTTAACTCACTCTGGTATTAAAATTTCGTATTCTCACTCCAAAACATATCAAAAACAATGTTTTTTTTTTACTTTAAAAATTACACAACTATTTTTCATACATTGTTAACTCACTCCGGTATTAAAATTTCGTATTCTCACTCCAAAACATAACAAAAACAATGTTTTTTTTTACTTTAAAAATTACACAACTATTTTTCATACATTGTTAACTCACTCCGGTATTTAAAATTTCGTATTCTCACTCCAAAACATCTATAAAACAATGTTTTTTTTTACTTTAAAAATTACACAACTATTTTTCATACATTGTTAACTCACTCCGGTATTAAAATTTCGTATTCTCACTCCAAAACATAACAAAAACAATGTTTTTTTTTACTTTAAAAATTACACAACTATTTTTCATACATTGTTAACTCACTCCGGTATTAAAATTTCGTATTCTCACTCCAAAACATAACAAAAACAATGTTTTTTTTTACTTTAAAAATTACACAACTATTTTTCATACATTGTTAACTCACTCTGGTATTAAAATTTCGTATTCTCACTCCAAAACATAACAAAAACAATGTTTTTTTTTACTTTAAAAATTACACAACTATTTTTCATACATTGTTAACTCACTCTGGTATTAAAATTTCGTATTCTCACTCCAAAACATAACAAAAACAATGTTTTTTTTTTACTTTAAAAATTACACAACTATTTTTCATACATTGTTAACTCACTCTGGTATTAAAATTTCGTATTCTCACTCCAAAACATAACAAAAACAATGTTTTTTTTTACTTTAAAAATTACACAACTATTTTTCATACATTGTTAACTCACTCTGGTATTAAAATTTCGTATTCTCACTCCAAAACATAACAAAAACAATGTTTTTTTTTACTTTAAAAATTACACAACTATTTTTCATACATTGTTAACTCACTCCGGTATTAAAATTTCGTATTCTCACTCCAAAACATAACAAAAACAATGTTTTTTTTTACTTTAAAAATTACACAACTATTTTTCATACATTGTTAACTCACTCTGGTATTAAAATTTCGTATTCTCACTCCAAAACATAACAAAAACAATGTTTTTTTTTACTTTAAAAATTACACAACTATTTTTCATACATTGTTAACTCACTCTGGTATTAAAATTTCGTATTCTCACTCCAAAACATAACAAAAACAATGTTTTTTTTTACTTTAAAAATTACACAACTATTTTTCATACATTGATAACTCACTCCGGTATTAAAATTTCGTATTCTCACTCCAAAACATAACAAAAACAATGTTTTTTTTTACTTTAAAAATTACACAACTATTTTTCATACATTGTTAACTCACTCCGGTATTAAAATTTCGTATTCTCACTCCAAAACATAACAAAAACAATGTTTTTTTTTACTTTAAAAATTACACAACTATTTTTCATACATTGTTAACTCACTCCGGTATTAAAATTTCGTATTCTCACTCCAAAACATAACAAAAACAATGTTTTTTTTTACTTTAAAAATTACACAACTATTTTTCATACATTGTTAACTCACTCCGGTATTTAAAATTTCGTATTCTCACTCCAAAACATCTATAAAACAATGTTTTTTTTTTACTTTAAAAATTACACAACTATTTTTCATACATTGTTAACTCACTCTGGTATTAAAATTTCGTATTCTGACTCCAAAACATAACAAAAACAATGTTTTTTTTTTACTTTAAAAATTACACAACTATTTTTCATACATTGTTAACTCACTCTGGTATTAAAATTTCGTATTCTCACTCCAAAACATAACAAAAACAATGTTTTTTTTTACTTTAAAAATTACACAACTATTTTTCATACATTGTTAACTCACTCTGGTATTAAAATTTCGTATTCTCACTCCAAAACATAACAAAAACAATGTTTTTTTTTACTTTAAAAATTACACAACTATTTTTCATACATTGTTAACTCACTCTGGTATTAAAATTTCGTATTCTGACTCCAAAACATAACAAAAACAATGTTTTTTTTTTACTTTAAAAATTACACAACTATTTTTCATACATTGTTAACTCACTCTGGTATTAAAATTTCGTATTCTCACTCCAAAACATAACAAAAACAATGTTTTTTTTTTACTTTAAAAATTACACAACTATTTTTCATACATTGTTAACTCACTCTGGTATTAAAATTTCGTATTCTCTCTCCAAAAAATCTATAAAACAATGTTTTTTTTTACTTTAAAAATTACACAACTATTTTTCATACATTGATAACTCACTCCGGTATTAAAATTTCGTATTCTCACTCCAAAACATAACAAAAACAATGTTTTTTTTTACTTTAAAAATTACACAACTATTTTTCATACATTGTTAACTCACTCTGGTATTAAAATTTCGTATTCTCACTCCAAAACATAACAAAAACAATGTTTTTTTTTACTTTAAAAATTACACAACTATTTTTCATACATTGTTAACTCACTCTGGTATTAAAATTTCGTATTCTCACTCCAAAACATATCAAAAACAATGTTTTTTTTTACTTTAAAAATTACACAACTATTTTTCATACATTGTTAACTCACTCCGGTATTAAAATTTCGTATTCTCACTCCAAAACATAACAAAAACAATGTTTTTTTTTACTTTAAAAATTACACAACTATTTTTCATACATTGTTAACTCACTCCGGTATTAAAATTTCGTATTCTCACTCCAAAACATAACAAAAACAATGTTTTTTTTTACTTTAAAAATTACACAACTATTTTTCATACATTGTTAACTCACTCTGGTATTAAAATTTCGTATTCTCACTCCAAAACATCTATAAAACAATGTTTTTTTTTACTTTAAAAATTACACAACTATTTTTCATACATTGTTAACTCACTCCGGTATTAAAATTTCGTATTCTCACTCCAAAACATAACAAAAACAATGTTTTTTTTTACTTTAAAAATTACACAACTATTTTTCATACATTGTTAACTCACTCTGGTATTAAAATTTCGTATTCTCACTCCAAAACATAACAAAAACAATGTTTTTTTTTACTTTAAAAATTACACAACTATTTTTCATACATTGTTAACTCACTCTGGTATTAAAATTTCGTATTCTCACTCCAAAACACTTCAAAAACAATGTTTTTTTTTACTTTAAAAACTACACAACTATTTTTCATACATTGTTAACTCACTCTGGTATTAAAATTTCGTATTCTCACTCCAAAACATAACAAAAACAATGTTTTTTTTTACTTTAAAAATTACACAACTATTTTTCATACATTGTTAACTCACTCTGGTATTAAAATTTCGTATTCTCACTCCAAAACATAAATAAAACAATGTTTTTTTTTACTTTAAAAATTACACAACTATTTTTCATACATTGTTAACTCACTCTGGTATTAAAATTTCGTATTCTCACTCCAAAACATCTATAAAACAATGTTTTTTTTTACTTTAAAAATTACACAACTATTTTTCATACATTGTTAACTCACTCTGGTATTAAAATTTCGTATTCTCACTCCAAAACATCTATAAAACAATGTTTTTTTTTACTTTAAAAATTACACAACTATTTTTCATACATTGTTAACTCACTCTGGTATTAAAATTTCGTATTCTCACTCCAAAAAATCTATAAAACAATGTTTTTTTTTACTTTAAAAATTACACAACTATTTTTCATACATTGTTAACTCACTCTGGTATTAAAATTTCGTATTCTCACTCCAAAACATAACAAAAACAATGTTTTTTTTTACTTTAAAAATTACACAACTATTTTTCATACATTGTTAACTCACTCTGGTATTAAAATTTCGTATTCTCACTCCAAAACATATCAAAAACAATGTTTTTTTTTACTTTAAAAATTACACAACTATTTTTCATACATTGTTAACTCACTCTGGTATTAAAATTTCGTATTCTCACTCCAAAACACTTCAAAAACAATGTTTTTTTTTACTTTAAAAATTACACAACTATTTTTCATACATTGTTAACTCACTCTGGTATTAAAATTTCGTATTCTCACTCCAAAACATATCAAAAACAATGTTTTTTTTTTACTTTAAAAATTACACAACTATTTTTCATACATTGTTAACTCACTCTGGTATTAAAATTTCGTATTCTCACTCCAAAACATAACAAAAACAATGTTTTTTTTTACTTTAAAAATTACACAACTATTTTTCATACATTGTTAACTCACTCTGGTATTAAAATTTCGTATTCTCACTTCAAAACATCTATAAAACAAGGTTTTTTTTTACTTTAAAAACTACACAACTATTTTTCATACATTGTTAACTCACTCTGGTATTAAAATTTCGTATTCTCACTCCAAAACATCTATAAAACAATGTTTTTTTTTACTTTAAAAATTACACAACTATTTTTCATACATTGTTAACTCACTCTGGTATTAAAATTTCGTATTCTCACTCCAAAACATAACAAAAACAATGTTTTTTTTTACTTTAAAAATTACACAACTATTTTTCATACATTGTTAACTCACTCTGGTATTAAAATTTCGTATTCTCACTCCAAAACATAAATAAAACAATGTTTTTTTTTACTTTAAAAATTACACAACTATTTTTCATACATTGTTAACTCACTCCGGTATTAAAATTTCGTATTCTCACTCCAAAACATATCAAAAACAATGTTTTTTTTTTACTTTAAAAATTACACAACTATTTTTCATACATTGTTAACTCACTCCGGTATTAAAATTTCGTATTCTCACTCCAAAACATAACAAAAACAATGTTTTTTTTTACTTTAAAAATTACACAACTATTTTTCATACATTGTTAACTCACTCCGGTATTTAAAATTTCGTATTCTCACTCCAAAACATCTATAAAACAATGTTTTTTTTTTACTTTAAAAATTACACAACTATTTTTCATACATTGTTAACTCACTCCGGTATTAAAATTTCGTATTCTCACTCCAAAACATCTATAAAACAAGGTTTTTTTTTACTTTAAAAACTACACAACTATTTTTCATACATTGTTAACTCACTCTGGTATTAAAATTTCGTATTCTCACTCCAAAACATCTATAAAACAATGTTTTTTTTTTACTTTAAAAATTACACAACTATTTTTCATACATTGTTAACTCACTCTGGTATTAAAATTTCGTATTCTCACTTCAAAACATCTATAAAACAAGGTTTTTTTTTACTTTAAAAACTACACAACTATTTTTCATACATTGTTAACTCACTCTGGTATTAAAATTTCGTATTCTCACTCCAAAACATCTATAAAACAATGTTTTTTTTTACTTTAAAAATTACACAACTATTTTTCATACATTGTTAACTCACTCTGGTATTAAAATTTCGTATTCTCACTCCAAAACATAACAAAAACAATGTTTTTTTTTACTTTAAAAATTACACAACTATTTTTCATACATTGTTAACTCACTCTGGTATTAAAATTTCGTATTCTCACTCCAAAACATAAATAAAACAATGTTTTTTTTTACTTTAAAAATTACACAACTATTTTTCATACATTGTTAACTCACTCCGGTATTAAAATTTCGTATTCTCACTCCAAAACATATCAAAAACAATGTTTTTTTTTTACTTTAAAAATTACACAACTATTTTTCATACATTGTTAACTCACTCCGGTATTAAAATTTCGTATTCTCACTCCAAAACATAACAAAAACAATGTTTTTTTTTACTTTAAAAATTACACAACTATTTTTCATACATTGTTAACTCACTCCGGTATTTAAAATTTCGTATTCTCACTCCAAAACATCTATAAAACAATGTTTTTTTTTTACTTTAAAAATTACACAACTATTTTTCATACATTGTTAACTCACTCCGGTATTAAAATTTCGTATTCTCACTCCAAAACATAACAAAAACAATGTTTTTTTTTACTTTAAAAATTACACAACTATTTTTCATACATTGTTAACTCACTCCGGTATTAAAATTTCGTATTCTCACTCCAAAACATAACAAAAACAATGTTTTTTTTTACTTTAAAAATTACACAACTATTTTTCATACATTGTTAACTCACTCTGGTATTAAAATTTCGTATTCTCACTCCAAAACATAACAAAAACAATGTTTTTTTTTACTTTAAAAATTACACAACTATTTTTCATACATTGTTAACTCACTCTGGTATTAAAATTTCGTATTCTCACTCCAAAACATAACAAAAACAATGTTTTTTTTTACTTTAAAAATTACACAACTATTTTTCATACATTGTTAACTCACTCTGGTATTAAAATTTCGTATTCTCTCTCCAAAAAATCTATAAAACAATGTTTTTTTTTACTTTAAAAATTACACAACTATTTTTCATACATTGATAACTCACTCCGGTATTAAAATTTCGTATTCTCACTCCAAAACATAACAAAAACAATGTTTTTTTTTACTTTAAAAATTACACAACTATTTTTCATACATTGTTAACTCACTCTGGTATTAAAATTTCGTATTCTCACTCCAAAACATAACAAAAACAATGTTTTTTTTTACTTTAAAAATTACACAACTATTTTTCATACATTGTTAACTCACTCTGGTATTAAAATTTCGTATTCTCACTCCAAAACATAACAAAAACAATGTTTTTTTTTACTTTAAAAATTACACAACTATTTTTCATACATTGTTAACTCACTCTGGTATTAAAATTTCGTATTCTCACTCCAAAACATATCAAAAACAATGTTTTTTTTTACTTTAAAAATTACACAACTATTTTTCATACATTGTTAACTCACTCCGGTATTAAAATTTCGTATTCTCACTCCAAAACATAACAAAAACAATGTTTTTTTTTACTTTAAAAATTACACAACTATTTTTCATACATTGTTAACTCACTCCGGTATTAAAATTTCGTATTCTCACTCCAAAACATAACAAAAACAATGTTTTTTTTTACTTTAAAAATTACACAACTATTTTTCATACATTGTTAACTCACTCTGGTATTAAAATTTCGTATTCTCACTCCAAAACATCTATAAAACAATGTTTTTTTTTACTTTAAAAATTACACAACTATTTTTCATACATTGTTAACTCACTCCGGTATTAAAATTTCGTATTCTCACTCCAAAACATAACAAAAACAATGTTTTTTTTTACTTTAAAAACTACACAACTATTTTTCATACATTGTTAACTCACTCTGGTATTAAAATTTCGTATTCTCACTCCAAAACATAACAAAAACAATGTTTTTTTTTACTTTAAAAATTACACAACTATTTTTCATACATTGTTAACTCACTCTGGTATTAAAATTTCGTATTCTCACTCCAAAACATAACAAAAACAATGTTTTTTTTTACTTTAAAAATTACACAACTATTTTTCATACATTGTTAACTCACTCTGGTATTAAAATTTCGTATTCTCACTCCAAAACATATCAAAAACAATGTTTTTTTTTACTTTAAAAATTACACAACTATTTTTCATACATTGTTAACTCACTCCGGTATTAAAATTTCGTATTCTCACTCCAAAACATAACAAAAACAATGTTTTTTTTTACTTTAAAAATTACACAACTATTTTTCATACATTGTTAACTCACTCTGGTATTAAAATTTCGTATTCTCACTCCAAAACATAACAAAAACAATGTTTTTTTTTACTTTAAAAATTACACAACTATTTTTCATACATTGTTAACTCACTCTGGTATTAAAATTTCGTATTCTCACTCCAAAACATATCAAAAACAATGTTTTTTTTTACTTTAAAAATTACACAACTATTTTTCATACATTGTTAACTCACTCTGGTATTAAAATTTCGTATTCTCACTCCAAAACATATCAAAAACAATGTTTTTTTTTACTTTAAAAATTACACAACTATTTTTCATACATTGTTAACTCACTCTGGTATTAAAATTTCGTATTCTCACTCCAAAACATCTATAAAACAATGTTTTTTTTTACTTTAAAAATTACACAACTATTTTTCATACATTGTTAACTCACTCCGGTATTAAAATTTCGTATTCTCACTCCAAAACATAACAAAAACAATGTTTTTTTTTACTTTAAAAATTACACAACTATTTTTCATACATTGTTAACTCACTCTGGTATTAAAATTTCGTATTCTCACTCCAAAACATAACAAAAACAATGTTTTTTTTTACTTTAAAAATTACACAACTATTTTTCATACATTGTTAACTCACTCTGGTATTAAAATTTCGTATTCTCACTCCAAAACATAACAAAAACAATGTTTTTTTTTACTTTAAAAATTACACAACTATTTTTCATACATTGTTAACTCACTCCGGTATTAAAATTTCGTATTCTCACTCCAAAACATAACAAAAACAATGTTTTTTTTTACTTTAAAAATTACACAACTATTTTTCATACATTGTTAACTCACTCCGGTATTAAAATTTCGTATTCTCACTCCAAAACATAACAAAAACAATGTTTTTTTTTACTTTAAAAATTACACAACTATTTTTCATACATTGTTAACTCACTCTGGTATTAAAATTTCGTATTCTCACTCCAAAACATAACAAAAACAATGTTTTTTTTTACTTTAAAAATTACACAACTATTTTTCATACATTGTTAACTCACTCCGGTATTAAAATTTCGTATTCTCACTCCAAAACATAACAAAAACAATGTTTTTTTTTACTTTAAAAATTACACAACTATTTTTCATACATTGTTAACTCACTCTGGTATTAAAATTTCGTATTCTCACTCCAAAACATAACAAAAACAATGTTTTTTTTTACTTTAAAAATTACACAACTATTTTTCATACATTGTTAACTCACTCCGGTATTAAAATTTCGTATTCTCACTCCAAAACATAACAAAAACAATGTTTTTTTTTACTTTAAAAATTACACAACTATTTTTCATACATTGTTAACTCACTCTGGTATTAAAATTTCGTATTCTCACTCCAAAACATAAATAAAACAAGGTTTTTTTTTACTTTAAAAATTACACAACTATTTTTCATACATTGTTAACTCACTCTGGTATTAAAATTTCGTATTCTCACTCCAAAACATAACAAAAACAATGTTTTTTTTTACTTTAAAAATTACACAACTATTTTTCATACATTGTTAACTCACTCTGGTATTAAAATTTCGTATTCTCACTCCAAAACATAACAAAAACAATGTTTTTTTTTACTTTAAAAATTACACAACTATTTTTCATACATTGTTAACTCACTCTGGTATTAAAATTTCGTATTCTCACTCCAAAACACTTCAAAAACAATGTTTTTTTTTACTTTAAAAATTACACAACTATTTTTCATACATTGTTAACTCACTCTGGTATTAAAATTTCGTATTCTCACTCCAAAACATATCAAAAACAATGTTTTTTTTTACTTTAAAAATTACACAACTATTTTTCATACATTGTTAACTCACTCTGGTATTAAAATTTCGTATTCTCACTCCAAAACACTTCAAAAACAATGTTTTTTTTTACTTTAAAAACTACACAACTATTTTTCATACATTGTTAACTCACTCTGGTATTAAAATTTCGTATTCTCACTCCAAAACATAACAAAAACAATGTTTTTTTTTACTTTAAAAATTACACAACTATTTTTCATACATTGTTAACTCACTCTGGTATTAAAATTTCGTATTCTCACTCCAAAACATAACAAAAACAATGTTTTTTTTTACTTTAAAAATTACACAACTATTTTTCATACATTGTTAACTCACTCTGGTATTAAAATTTCGTATTCTCACTCCAAAACATAAATAAAACAATGTTTTTTTTTACTTTAAAAATTACACAACTATTTTTCATACATTGTTAACTCACTCCGGTATTAAAATTTCGTATTCTCACTCCAAAACATATCAAAAACAATGTTTTTTTTTTACTTTAAAAATTACACAACTATTTTTCATACATTGTTAACTCACTCCGGTATTAAAATTTCGTATTCTCACTCCAAAACATAACAAAAACAATGTTTTTTTTTACTTTAAAAATTACACAACTATTTTTCATACATTGTTAACTCACTCCGGTATTTAAAATTTCGTATTCTCACTCCAAAACATCTATAAAACAATGTTTTTTTTTTACTTTAAAAATTACACAACTATTTTTCATACATTGTTAACTCACTCCGGTATTAAAATTTCGTATTCTCACTCCAAAACATAACAAAAACAATGTTTTTTTTTACTTTAAAAATTACACAACTATTTTTCATACATTGTTAACTCACTCCGGTATTAAAATTTCGTATTCTCACTCCAAAACATAACAAAAACAATGTTTTTTTTTACTTTAAAAATTACACAACTATTTTTCATACATTGTTAACTCACTCTGGTATTAAAATTTCGTATTCTCACTCCAAAACATATCAAAAACAATGTTTTTTTTTACTTTAAAAATTACACAACTATTTTTCATACATTGTTAACTCACTCTGGTATTAAAATTTCGTATTCTCACTCCAAAACATAACAAAAACAATGTTTTTTTTTACTTTAAAAATTACACAACTATTTTTCATACATTGTTAACTCACTCTGGTATTAAAATTTCGTATTCTCTCTCCAAAAAATCTATAAAACAATGTTTTTTTTT
>CAMPDV010006816.1:0-21074 GCA_946699065.1 Loxodes magnus
TATGTTTTGAAGTGAGAGTACGAAATTTTACTACCAGAGTGAGTTAACAATGTATGAAAAATAGTTGAGTAATTTTTAAAGTAAAAAAAAACATTGTTTTTGATATGTTTTGAAGTGAGAGTACGAAATTTTACTACCAGAGTGAGTTAACAATGTATGAAAAATAGTTGAGTAATTTTTAAAGTAAAAAAAAACATTGTTTTTGATATGTTTTGAAGTGAGAAATTAAAATTTTACTACCAGAGTGAGTTAACAATGTATGAAAAATAGTTGAGTAATTTTTAAAGTAAAAAAAAACATTGTTTTTGATATGTTTTGAAGTGAGAAATTAAAATTTTACTACCAGAGTGAGTTAACAATGTATGAAAAATAGTTGAGTAATTTTTAAAGTAAAAAAAAACATTGTTTTTGATATGTTTTGAAGTGAGAGTACGAAATTTTACTACCAGAGTGAGTTAACAATGTATGAAAAATAGTTGAGTAATTTTTAAAGTAAAAAAAAACATTGTTTTTGATATGTTTTGAAGTGAGAAATTAAAATTTTACTACATGAGTGAGTTAACAATGTATGAAAAATAGTTGAGTAATTTTTAAAGTAAAAAAAAACATTGTTTTTGATATGTTTTGAAGTGAGAAATTAAAATTTTACTACATGAGTGAGTTAACAATGTATGAAAAATAGTTGAGTAATTTTTAAAGTAAAAAAAAACATTGTTTTTGATATGTTTTGAAGTGAGAAATTAAAATTTTACTACCAGAGTGAGTTAACAATGTATGAAAAATAGTTGAGTAATTTTTAAAGTAAAAAAAAACATTGTTTTTGATATGTTTTGAAGTGAGAGTACGAAATTTTACTACCAGAGTGAGTTAACAATGTATGAAAAATAGTTGAGTAATTTTTAAAGTAAAAAAAAACATTGTTTTTGATATGTTTTGAAGTGAGAAATTAAAATTTTACTACCAGAGTGAGTTAACAATGTATGAAAAATAGTTGAGTAATTTTTAAAGTAAAAAAAAACATTGTTTTTGATATGTTTTGAAGTGAGAGTACGAAATTTTACTACCAGAGTGAGTTAACAATGTATGAAAAATAGTTGAGTAATTTTTAAAGTAAAAAAAAACATTGTTTTTGATATGTTTTGAAGTGAGAAATTAAAATTTTACTACATGAGTGAGTTAACAATGTATGAAAAATAGTTGAGTAATTTTTAAAGTAAAAAAAAACATTTTTTTTGATATGTTTTGAAGTGAGAAATTAAAATTTTACTACCAGAGTGAGTTAACAATGTATGAAAAATAGTTGAGTAATTTTTAAAGTAAAAAAAAACATTGTTTTTGATATGTTTTGAAGTGAGAGTACGAAATTTTACTACCAGAGTGAGTTAACAATGTATGAAAAATAGTTGAGTAATTTTTAAAGTAAAAAAAAACATTGTTTTTGATATGTTTTGAAGTGAGAAATTAAAATTTTACTACATGAGTGAGTTAACAATGTATGAAAAATAGTTGAGTAATTTTTAAAGTAAAAAAAAACATTGTTTTTGATATGTTTTGAAGTGAGAAATTAAAATTTTACTACCAGAGTGAGTTAACAATGTATGAAAAATAGTTGAGTAATTTTTAAAGTAAAAAAAAACATTGTTTTTGATATGTTTTGAAGTGAGAGTACGAAATTTTACTACCAGAGTGAGTTAACAATGTATGAAAAATAGTTGAGTAATTTTTAAAGTAAAAAAAAACATTGTTTTTGATATGTTTTGAAGTGAGAAATTAAAATTTTACTACCAGAGTGAGTTAACAATGTATGAAAAATAGTTGAGTAATTTTTAAAGTAAAAAAAAAACATTGTTTTTGATATGTTTTGAAGTGAGAGTACGAAATTTTACTACCAGAGTGAGTTAACAATGTATGAAAAATAGTTGAGTAATTTTTAAAGTAAAAAAAAAACATTGTTTTTGATATGTTTTGAAGTGAGAAATTAAAATTTTACTACATGAGTGAGTTAACAATGTATGAAAAATAGTTGAGTAATTTTTAAAGTAAAAAAAAACATTTTTTTTGATATGTTTTGAAGTGAGAAATTAAAATTTTACTACCAGAGTGAGTTAACAATGTATGAAAAATAGTTGAGTAATTTTTAAAGTAAAAAAAAACATTGTTTTTGATATGTTTTGAAGTGAGAGTACGAAATTTTACTACCAGAGTGAGTTAACAATGTATGAAAAATAGTTGAGTAATTTTTAAAGTAAAAAAAAACATTGTTTTTGATATGTTTTGAAGTGAGAGTACGAAATTTTACTACCAGAGTGAGTTAACAATGTATGAAAAATAGTTGAGTAATTTTTAAAGTAAAAAAAAACATTGTTTTTGATATGTTTTGAAGTGAGAGTACGAAATTTTACTACCAGAGTGAGTTAACAATGTATGAAAAATAGTTGAGTAATTTTTAAAGTAAAAAAAAACATTGTTTTTGATATGTTTTGAAGTGAGAATACGAAATTTTACTACCAGAGTGAGTTAACAATGTATGAAAAATAGTTGAGTAATTTTTAAAGTAAAAAAAAACATTGTTTTTGATATGTTTTGAAGTGAGAAATTAAAATTTTACTACCAGAGTGAGTTAACAATGTATGAAAAATAGTTGAGTAATTTTTAAAGTAAAAAAAAACATTGTTTTTGATATGTTTTGAAGTGAGAAATTAAAATTTTACTACCAGAGTGAGTTAACAATGTATGAAAAATAGTTGAGTAATTTTTAAAGTAAAAAAAAACATTGTTTTTGATATGTTTTGAAGTGAGAAATTAAAATTTTACTACCAGAGTGAGTTAACAATGTATGAAAAATAGTTGAGTAATTTTTAAAGTAAAAAAAAACATTGTTTTTGATATGTTTTGAAGTGAGAGTACGAAATTTTACTACCAGAGTGAGTTAACAATGTATGAAAAATAGTTGAGTAATTTTTAAAGTAAAAAAAAACATTGTTTTTGATATGTTTTGAAGTGAGAAATTAAAATTTTACTACCAGAGTGAGTTAACAATGTATGAAAAATAGTTGAGTAATTTTTAAAGTAAAAAAAAACATTTTTTTTGATATGTTTTGAAGTGAGAAATTAAAATTTTACTACCAGAGTGAGTTAACAATGTATGAAAAATAGTTGAGTAATTTTTAAAGTAAAAAAAAACATTGTTTTTGATATGTTTTGAAGTGAGAAATTAAAATTTTACTACATGAGTGAGTTAACAATGTATGAAAAATAGTTGAGTAATTTTTAAAGTAAAAAAAAACATTGTTTTTGATATGTTTTGAAGTGAGAGTACGAAATTTTACTACCAGAGTGAGTTAACAATGTATGAAAAATAGTTGAGTAATTTTTAAAGTAAAAAAAAACATTGTTTTTGATATGTTTTGAAGTGAGAGTACGAAATTTTACTACCAGAGTGAGTTAACAATGTATGAAAAATAGTTGAGTAATTTTTAAAGTAAAAAAAAACATTGTTTTTGATATGTTTTGAAGTGAGAAATTAAAATTTTACTACCAGAGTGAGTTAACAATGTATGAAAAATAGTTGAGTAATTTTTAAAGTAAAAAAAAACATTGTTTTTGATATGTTTTGAAGTGAGAAATTAAAATTTTACTACCAGAGTGAGTTAACAATGTATGAAAAATAGTTGAGTAATTTTTAAAGTAAAAAAAAACATTGTTTTTGATATGTTTTGAAGTGAGAAATTAAAATTTTACTACCAGAGTGAGTTAACAATGTATGAAAAATAGTTGAGTAATTTTTAAAGTAAAAAAAAACATTGTTTTTGATATGTTTTGAAGTGAGAGTACGAAATTTTACTACCAGAGTGAGTTAACAATGTATGAAAAATAGTTGAGTAATTTTTAAAGTAAAAAAAAACATTGTTTTTGATATGTTTTGAAGTGAGAAATTAAAATTTTACTACCAGAGTGAGTTAACAATGTATGAAAAATAGTTGAGTAATTTTTAAAGTAAAAAAAAACATTGTTTTTGATATGTTTTGAAGTGAGAAATTAAAATTTTACTACCAGAGTGAGTTAACAATGTATGAAAAATAGTTGAGTAATTTTTAAAGTAAAAAAAAACATTGTTTTTGATATGTTTTGAAGTGAGAGTACGAAATTTTACTACCAGAGTGAGTTAACAATGTATGAAAAATAGTTGAGTAATTTTTAAAGTAAAAAAAAACATTTTTTTTGATATGTTTTGAAGTGAGAGTACGAAATTTTACTACCAGAGTGAGTTAACAATGTATGAAAAATAGTTGAGTAATTTTTAAAGTAAAAAAAAACATTGTTTTTGATATGTTTTGAAGTGAGAATACGAAATTTTACTACCAGAGTGAGTTAACAATGTATGAAAAATAGTTGAGTAATTTTTAAAGTAAAAAAAAACATTGTTTTTGATATGTTTTGAAGTGAGAAATTAAAATTTTACTACCAGAGTGAGTTAACAATGTATGAAAAATAGTTGAGTAATTTTTAAAGTAAAAAAAAACATTGTTTTTGATATGTTTTGAAGTGAGAAATTAAAATTTTACTACCAGAGTGAGTTAACAATGTATGAAAAATAGTTGAGTAATTTTTAAAGTAAAAAAAAACATTGTTTTTGATATGTTTTGAAGTGAGAAATTAAAATTTTACTACCAGAGTGAGTTAACAATGTATGAAAAATAGTTGAGTAATTTTTAAAGTAAAAAAAAACATTGTTTTTGATATGTTTTGAAGTGAGAGTACGAAATTTTACTACCAGAGTGAGTTAACAATGTATGAAAAATAGTTGAGTAATTTTTAAAGTAAAAAAAAACATTGTTTTTGATATGTTTTGAAGTGAGAAATTAAAATTTTACTACCAGAGTGAGTTAAAAATGTATGAAAAATAGTTGAGTAATTTTTAAAGTAAAAAAAACATTGATTTTGATATGTTTTGAAGTGAGAAATTAAAATTTTACTACCAGAGTGAGTTAACAATGTATGAAAAATAGTTGAGTAATTTTTAAAGTAAAAAAAAACATTGTTTTTGATATGTTTTGAAGTGAGAAATTAAAATTTTACTACCAGAGTGAGTTAACAATGTATGAAAAATAGTTGAGTAATTTTTAAAGTAAAAAAAAACATTGTTTTTGATATGTTTTGAAGTGAGAGTACGAAATTTTACTACCAGAGTGAGTTAACAATGTATGAAAAATAGTTGAGTAATTTTTAAAGTAAAAAAAAACATTGTTTTTGATATGTTTTGAAGTGAGAAATTAAAATTTTACTACCAGAGTGAGTTAACAATGTATGAAAAATAGTTGAGTAATTTTTAAAGTAAAAAAAAACATTGTTTTTGATATGTTTTGAAGTGAGAAATTAAAATTTTACTACATGAGTGAGTTAACAATGTATGAAAAATAGTTGAGTAATTTTTAAAGTAAAAAAAAACATTGTTTTTGATATGTTTTGAAGTGAGAAATTAAAATTTTACTACCAGAGTGAGTTAACAATGTATGAAAAATAGTTGAGTAATTTTTAAAGTAAAAAAAAACATTGTTTTTGATATGTTTTGAAGTGAGAAATTAAAATTTTACTACCAGAGTGAGTTAACAATGTATGAAAAATAGTTGAGTAATTTTTAAAGTAAAAAAAAACATTGTTTTTGATATGTTTTGAAGTGAGAAATTAAAATTTTACTACATGAGTGAGTTAACAATGTATGAAAAATAGTTGAGTAATTTTTAAAGTAAAAAAAAACATTGTTTTTGATATGTTTTGAAGTGAGAGTACGAAATTTTACTACCAGAGTGAGTTAACAATGTATGAAAAATAGTTGAGTAATTTTTAAAGTAAAAAAAAACATTGTTTTTGATATGTTTTGAAGTGAGAAATTAAAATTTTACTACCAGAGTGAGTTAACAATGTATGAAAAATAGTTGAGTAATTTTTAAAGTAAAAAAAAACATTGTTTTTGATATGTTTTGAAGTGAGAAATTAAAATTTTACTACCAGAGTGAGTTAACAATGTATGAAAAATAGTTGAGTAATTTTTAAAGTAAAAAAAAACATTGTTTTTGATATGTTTTGAAGTGAGAAATTAAAATTTTACTACCAGAGTGAGTTAACAATGTATGAAAAATAGTTGAGTAATTTTTAAAGTAAAAAAAAACATTGTTTTTGATATGTTTTGAAGTGAGAAATTAAAATTTTACTACCAGAGTGAGTTAACAATGTATGAAAAATAGTTGAGTAATTTTTAAAGTAAAAAAAAACATTTTTTTTGATATGTTTTGAAGTGAGAAATTAAAATTTTACTACCAGAGTGAGTTAACAATGTATGAAAAATAGTTGAGTAATTTTTAAAGTAAAAAAAAACATTGTTTTTGATATGTTTTGAAGTGAGAAATTAAAATTTTACTACCAGAGTGAGTTAACAATGTATGAAAAATAGTTGAGTAATTTTTAAAGTAAAAAAAAACATTGTTTTTGATATGTTTTGAAGTGAGAAATTAAAATTTTACTACCAGAGTGAGTTAACAATGTATGAAAAATAGTTGAGTAATTTTTAAAGTAAAAAAAAACATTGTTTTTGATATGTTTTGAAGTGAGAAATTAAAATTTTACTACCAGAGTGAGTTAACAATGTATGAAAAATAGTTGAGTAATTTTTAAAGTAAAAAAAAACATTGTTTTTGATATGTTTTGAAGTGAGAGTACGAAATTTTACTACATGAGTGAGTTAACAATGTATGAAAAATAGTTGAGTAATTTTTAAAGTAAAAAAAAACATTTTTTTTGATATGTTTTGAAGTGAGAAATTAAAATTTTACTACCAGAGTGAGTTAACAATGTATGAAAAATAGTTGAGTAATTTTTAAAGTAAAAAAAAACATTGTTTTTGATATGTTTTGAAGTGAGAGTACGAAATTTTACTACCAGAGTGAGTTAACAATGTATGAAAAATAGTTGAGTAATTTTTAAAGTAAAAAAAAACATTGTTTTTGATATGTTTTGAAGTGAGAGTACGAAATTTTACTACCAGAGTGAGTTAACAATGTATGAAAAATAGTTGAGTAATTTTTAAAGTAAAAAAAAACATTGTTTTTGATATGTTTTGAAGTGAGAAATTAAAATTTTACTACATGAGTGAGTTAACAATGTATGAAAAATAGTTGAGTAATTTTTAAAGTAAAAAAAAACATTGTTTTTGATATGTTTTGAAGTGAGAAATTAAAATTTTACTACCAGAGTGAGTTAACAATGTATGAAAAATAGTTGAGTAATTTTTAAAGTAAAAAAAAACATTGTTTTTGATATGTTTTGAAGTGAGAAATTAAAATTTTACTACCAGAGTGAGTTAACAATGTATGAAAAATAGTTGAGTAATTTTTAAAGTAAAAAAAAACATTGTTTTTGATATGTTTTGAAGTGAGAAATTAAAATTTTACTACATGAGTGAGTTAACAATGTATGAAAAATAGTTGAGTAATTTTTAAAGTAAAAAAAAACATTGTTTTTGATATGTTTTGAAGTGAGAGTACGAAATTTTACTACCAGAGTGAGTTAACAATGTATGAAAAATAGTTGAGTAATTTTTAAAGTAAAAAAAAACATTGTTTTTGATATGTTTTGAAGTGAGAAATTAAAATTTTACTACCAGAGTGAGTTAACAATGTATGAAAAATAGTTGAGTAATTTTTAAAGTAAAAAAAAACATTGTTTTTGATATGTTTTGAAGTGAGAAATTAAAATTTTACTACATGAGTGAGTTAACAATGTATGAAAAATAGTTGAGTAATTTTTAAAGTAAAAAAAAACATTGTTTTTGATATGTTTTGAAGTGAGAGTACGAAATTTTACTACCAGAGTGAGTTAACAATGTATGAAAAATAGTTGAGTAATTTTTAAAGTAAAAAAAAACATTGTTTTTGATATGTTTTGAAGTGAGAAATTAAAATTTTACTACCAGAGTGAGTTAACAATGTATGAAAAATAGTTGAGTAATTTTTAAAGTAAAAAAAAACATTGTTTTTGATATGTTTTGAAGTGAGAAATTAAAATTTTACTACCAGAGTGAGTTAACAATGTATGAAAAATAGTTGAGTAATTTTTAAAGTAAAAAAAAACATTGTTTTTGATATGTTTTGAAGTGAGAAATTAAAATTTTACTACCAGAGTGAGTTAACAATGTATGAAAAATAGTTGAGTAATTTTTAAAGTAAAAAAAAACATTGTTTTTGATATGTTTTGAAGTGAGAAATTAAAATTTTACTACCAGAGTGAGTTAACAATGTATGAAAAATAGTTGAGTAATTTTTAAAGTAAAAAAAAACATTTTTTTTGATATGTTTTGAAGTGAGAAATTAAAATTTTACTACCAGAGTGAGTTAACAATGTATGAAAAATAGTTGAGTAATTTTTAAAGTAAAAAAAAACATTGTTTTTGATATGTTTTGAAGTGAGAAATTAAAATTTTACTACCAGAGTGAGTTAACAATGTATGAAAAATAGTTGAGTAATTTTTAAAGTAAAAAAAAACATTGTTTTTGATATGTTTTGAAGTGAGAAATTAAAATTTTACTACCAGAGTGAGTTAACAATGTATGAAAAATAGTTGAGTAATTTTTAAAGTAAAAAAAAACATTGTTTTTGATATGTTTTGAAGTGAGAAATTAAAATTTTACTACCAGAGTGAGTTAACAATGTATGAAAAATAGTTGAGTAATTTTTAAAGTAAAAAAAAACATTGTTTTTGATATGTTTTGAAGTGAGAGTACGAAATTTTACTACATGAGTGAGTTAACAATGTATGAAAAATAGTTGAGTAATTTTTAAAGTAAAAAAAAACATTTTTTTTGATATGTTTTGAAGTGAGAAATTAAAATTTTACTACCAGAGTGAGTTAACAATGTATGAAAAATAGTTGAGTAATTTTTAAAGTAAAAAAAAACATTGTTTTTGATATGTTTTGAAGTGAGAGTACGAAATTTTACTACCAGAGTGAGTTAACAATGTATGAAAAATAGTTGAGTAATTTTTAAAGTAAAAAAAAACATTGTTTTTGATATGTTTTGAAGTGAGAGTACGAAATTTTACTACCAGAGTGAGTTAACAATGTATGAAAAATAGTTGAGTAATTTTTAAAGTAAAAAAAAACATTGTTTTTGATATGTTTTGAAGTGAGAAATTAAAATTTTACTACATGAGTGAGTTAACAATGTATGAAAAATAGTTGAGTAATTTTTAAAGTAAAAAAAAACATTGTTTTTGATATGTTTTGAAGTGAGAAATTAAAATTTTACTACCAGAGTGAGTTAACAATGTATGAAAAATAGTTGAGTAATTTTTAAAGTAAAAAAAAACATTGTTTTTGATATGTTTTGAAGTGAGAAATTAAAATTTTACTACCAGAGTGAGTTAACAATGTATGAAAAATAGTTGAGTAATTTTTAAAGTAAAAAAAAACATTGTTTTTGATATGTTTTGAAGTGAGAAATTAAAATTTTACTACATGAGTGAGTTAACAATGTATGAAAAATAGTTGAGTAATTTTTAAAGTAAAAAAAAACATTGTTTTTGATATGTTTTGAAGTGAGAGTACGAAATTTTACTACCAGAGTGAGTTAACAATGTATGAAAAATAGTTGAGTAATTTTTAAAGTAAAAAAAAACATTGTTTTTGATATGTTTTGAAGTGAGAAATTAAAATTTTACTACCAGAGTGAGTTAACAATGTATGAAAAATAGTTGAGTAATTTTTAAAGTAAAAAAAAACATTGTTTTTGATATGTTTTGAAGTGAGAAATTAAAATTTTACTACCAGAGTGAGTTAACAATGTATGAAAAATAGTTGAGTAATTTTTAAAGTAAAAAAAAACATTGTTTTTGATATGTTTTGAAGTGAGAAATTAAAATTTTACTACCAGAGTGAGTTAACAATGTATGAAAAATAGTTGAGTAATTTTTAAAGTAAAAAAAAACATTGTTTTTGATATGTTTTGAAGTGAGAAATTAAAATTTTACTACCAGAGTGAGTTAACAATGTATGAAAAATAGTTGAGTAATTTTTAAAGTAAAAAAAAACATTTTTTTTGATATGTTTTGAAGTGAGAAATTAAAATTTTACTACCAGAGTGAGTTAACAATGTATGAAAAATAGTTGAGTAATTTTTAAAGTAAAAAAAAACATTGTTTTTGATATGTTTTGAAGTGAGAAATTAAAATTTTACTACCAGAGTGAGTTAACAATGTATGAAAAATAGTTGAGTAATTTTTAAAGTAAAAAAAAACATTGTTTTTGATATGTTTTGAAGTGAGAAATTAAAATTTTACTACCAGAGTGAGTTAACAATGTATGAAAAATAGTTGAGTAATTTTTAAAGTAAAAAAAAACATTTTTTTTGATATGTTTTGAAGTGAGAAATTAAAATTTTACTACCAGAGTGAGTTAACAATGTATGAAAAATAGTTGAGTAATTTTTAAAGTAAAAAAAAACATTGTTTTTGATATGTTTTGAAGTGAGAAATTAAAATTTTACTACATGAGTGAGTTAACAATGTATGAAAAATAGTTGAGTAATTTTTAAAGTAAAAAAAAACATTGTTTTTGATATGTTTTGAAGTGAGAAATTAAAATTTTACTACCAGAGTGAGTTAACAATGTATGAAAAATAGTTGAGTAATTTTTAAAGTAAAAAAAAACATTGTTTTTGATATGTTTTGAAGTGAGAAATTAAAATTTTACTACCAGAGTGAGTTAACAATGTATGAAAAATAGTTGAGTAATTTTTAAAGTAAAAAAAAACATTGTTTTTGATATGTTTTGAAGTGAGAAATTAAAATTTTACTACCAGAGTGAGTTAACAATGTATGAAAAATAGTTGAGTAATTTTTAAAGTAAAAAAAAACATTGTTTTTGATATGTTTTGAAGTGAGAATACGAAATTTTACTACCAGAGTGAGTTAACAATGTATGAAAAATAGTTGAGTAATTTTTAAAGTAAAAAAAAACATTGTTTTTGATATGTTTTGAAGTGAGAAATTAAAATTTTACTACCAGAGTGAGTTAACAATGTATGAAAAATAGTTGAGTAATTTTTAAAGTAAAAAAAAACATTGTTTTTGATATGTTTTGAAGTGAGAAATTAAAATTTTACTACCAGAGTGAGTTAACAATGTATGAAAAATAGTTGAGTAATTTTTAAAGTAAAAAAAAACATTGTTTTTGATATGTTTTGAAGTGAGAATACGAAATTTTACTACCAGAGTGAGTTAACAATGTATGAAAAATAGTTGAGTAATTTTTAAAGTAAAAAAAAACATTGTTTTTGATATGTTTTGAAGTGAGAGTACGAAATTTTACTACCAGAGTGAGTTAACAATGTATGAAAAATAGTTGAGTAATTTTTAAAGTAAAAAAAAACATTGTTTTTGATATGTTTTGAAGTGAGAAATTAAAATTTTACTACATGAGTGAGTTAACAATGTATGAAAAATAGTTGAGTAATTTTTAAAGTAAAAAAAAACATTGTTTTTGATATGTTTTGAAGTGAGAAATTAAAATTTTACTACATGAGTGAGTTAACAATGTATGAAAAATAGTTGAGTAATTTTTAAAGTAAAAAAAAACATTGTTTTTGATATGTTTTGAAGTGAGAAATTAAAATTTTACTACCAGAGTGAGTTAACAATGTATGAAAAATAGTTGAGTAATTTTTAAAGTAAAAAAAAACATTGTTTTTGATATGTTTTGAAGTGAGAAATTAAAATTTTACTACCAGAGTGAGTTAACAATGTATGAAAAATAGTTGAGTAATTTTTAAAGTAAAAAAAAACATTGTTTTTGATATGTTTTGAAGTGAGAAATTAAAATTTTACTACCAGAGTGAGTTAACAATGTATGAAAAATAGTTGAGTAATTTTTAAAGTAAAAAAAAACATTGTTTTTGATATGTTTTGAAGTGAGAAATTAAAATTTTACTACCAGAGTGAGTTAACAATGTATGAAAAATAGTTGAGTAATTTTTAAAGTAAAAAAAAACATTGTTTTTGATATGTTTTGAAGTGAGAAATTAAAATTTTACTACCAGAGTGAGTTAACAATGTATGAAAAATAGTTGAGTAATTTTTAAAGTAAAAAAAAACATTGTTTTTGATATGTTTTGAAGTGAGAATACGAAATTTTACTACCAGAGTGAGTTAACAATGTATGAAAAATAGTTGAGTAATTTTTAAAGTAAAAAAAAACATTGTTTTTGATATGTTTTGAAGTGAGAAATTAAAATTTTACTACCAGAGTGAGTTAACAATGTATGAAAAATAGTTGAGTAATTTTTAAAGTAAAAAAAAACATTGTTTTTGATATGTTTTGAAGTGAGAAATTAAAATTTTACTACCAGAGTGAGTTAACAATGTATGAAAAATAGTTGAGTAATTTTTAAAGTAAAAAAAAACATTGTTTTTGATATGTTTTGAAGTGAGAAATTAAAATTTTACTACCAGAGTGAGTTAACAATGTATGAAAAATAGTTGAGTAATTTTTAAAGTAAAAAAAAACATTTTTTTTGATATGTTTTGAAGTGAGAAATTAAAATTTTACTACCAGAGTGAGTTAACAATGTATGAAAAATAGTTGAGTAATTTTTAAAGTAAAAAAAAACATTGTTTTTGATATGTTTTGAAGTGAGAATACGAAATTTTACTACCAGAGTGAGTTAACAATGTATGAAAAATAGTTGAGTAATTTTTAAAGTAAAAAAAAACATTGTTTTTGATATGTTTTGAAGTGAGAGTACGAAATTTTACTACCAGAGTGAGTTAACAATGTATGAAAAATAGTTGAGTAATTTTTAAAGTAAAAAAAAACATTGTTTTTGATATGTTTTGAAGTGAGAAATTAAAATTTTACTACCAGAGTGAGTTAACAATGTATGAAAAATAGTTGAGTAATTTTTAAAGTAAAAAAAAACATTGTTTTTGATATGTTTTGAAGTGAGAGTACGAAATTTTACTACCAGAGTGAGTTAACAATGTATGAAAAATAGTTGAGTAATTTTTAAAGTAAAAAAAAACATTGTTTTTGATATGTTTTGAAGTGAGAATACGAAATTTTACTACCAGAGTGAGTTAACAATGTATGAAAAATAGTTGAGTAATTTTTAAAGTAAAAAAAAACATTGTTTTTGATATGTTTTGAAGTGAGAGTACGAAATTTTACTACCAGAGTGAGTTAACAATGTATGAAAAATAGTTGAGTAATTTTTAAAGTAAAAAAAAACATTGTTTTTGATATGTTTTGAAGTGAGAAATTAAAATTTTACTACATGAGTGAGTTAACAATGTATGAAAAATAGTTGAGTAATTTTTAAAGTAAAAAAAAACATTGTTTTTGATATGTTTTGAAGTGAGAATACGAAATTTTACTACCAGAGTGAGTTAACAATGTATGAAAAATAGTTGAGTAATTTTTAAAGTAAAAAAAAACATTGTTTTTGATATGTTTTGAAGTGAGAAATTAAAATTTTACTACCAGAGTGAGTTAACAATGTATGAAAAATAGTTGAGTAATTTTTAAAGTAAAAAAAAACATTGTTTTTGATATGTTTTGAAGTGAGAAATTAAAATTTTACTACATGAGTGAGTTAACAATGTATGAAAAATAGTTGAGTAATTTTTAAAGTAAAAAAAAACATTGTTTTTGATATGTTTTGAAGTGAGAAATTAAAATTTTACTACCAGAGTGAGTTAACAATGTATGAAAAATAGTTGAGTAATTTTTAAAGTAAAAAAAAACATTGTTTTTGATATGTTTTGAAGTGAGAAATTAAAATTTTACTACCAGAGTGAGTTAACAATGTATGAAAAATAGTTGAGTAATTTTTAAAGTAAAAAAAAACATTTTTTTTGATATGTTTTGAAGTGAGAAATTAAAATTTTACTACCAGAGTGAGTTAACAATGTATGAAAAATAGTTGAGTAATTTTTAAAGTAAAAAAAAACATTGTTTTTGATATGTTTTGAAGTGAGAATACGAAATTTTACTACCAGAGTGAGTTAACAATGTATGAAAAATAGTTGAGTAATTTTTAAAGTAAAAAAAAACATTGTTTTTGATATGTTTTGAAGTGAGAGTACGAAATTTTACTACCAGAGTGAGTTAACAATGTATGAAAAATAGTTGAGTAATTTTTAAAGTAAAAAAAAACATTGTTTTTGATATGTTTTGAAGTGAGAAATTAAAATTTTACTACCAGAGTGAGTTAACAATGTATGAAAAATAGTTGAGTAATTTTTAAAGTAAAAAAAAACATTGTTTTTGATATGTTTTGAAGTGAGAGTACGAAATTTTACTACCAGAGTGAGTTAACAATGTATGAAAAATAGTTGAGTAATTTTTAAAGTAAAAAAAAACATTGTTTTTGATATGTTTTGAAGTGAGAATACGAAATTTTACTACCAGAGTGAGTTAACAATGTATGAAAAATAGTTGAGTAATTTTTAAAGTAAAAAAAAACATTGTTTTTGATATGTTTTGAAGTGAGAGTACGAAATTTTACTACCAGAGTGAGTTAACAATGTATGAAAAATAGTTGAGTAATTTTTAAAGTAAAAAAAAACATTGTTTTTGATATGTTTTGAAGTGAGAAATTAAAATTTTACTACATGAGTGAGTTAACAATGTATGAAAAATAGTTGAGTAATTTTTAAAGTAAAAAAAAACATTGTTTTTGATATGTTTTGAAGTGAGAAATTAAAATTTTACTACCAGAGTGAGTTAACAATGTATGAAAAATAGTTGAGTAATTTTTAAAGTAAAAAAAAACATTGTTTTTGATATGTTTTGAAGTGAGAAATTAAAATTTTACTACATGAGTGAGTTAACAATGTATGAAAAATAGTTGAGTAATTTTTAAAGTAAAAAAAAACATTGTTTTTGATATGTTTTGAAGTGAGAAATTAAAATTTTACTACCAGAGTGAGTTAACAATGTATGAAAAATAGTTGAGTAATTTTTAAAGTAAAAAAAAACATTGTTTTTGATATGTTTTGAAGTGAGAAATTAAAATTTTACTACCAGAGTGAGTTAACAATGTATGAAAAATAGTTGAGTAATTTTTAAAGTAAAAAAAAACATTTTTTTTGATATGTTTTGAAGTGAGAAATTAAAATTTTACTACCAGAGTGAGTTAACAATGTATGAAAAATAGTTGAGTAATTTTTAAAGTAAAAAAAAACATTGTTTTTGATATGTTTTGAAGTGAGAATACGAAATTTTACTACCAGAGTGAGTTAACAATGTATGAAAAATAGTTGAGTAATTTTTAAAGTAAAAAAAAACATTGTTTTTGATATGTTTTGAAGTGAGAGTACGAAATTTTACTACCAGAGTGAGTTAACAATGTATGAAAAATAGTTGAGTAATTTTTAAAGTAAAAAAAAACATTGTTTTTGATATGTTTTGAAGTGAGAAATTAAAATTTTACTACCAGAGTGAGTTAACAATGTATGAAAAATAGTTGAGTAATTTTTAAAGTAAAAAAAAACATTGTTTTTGATATGTTTTGAAGTGAGAGTACGAAATTTTACTACCAGAGTGAGTTAACAATGTATGAAAAATAGTTGAGTAATTTTTAAAGTAAAAAAAAACATTGTTTTTGATATGTTTTGAAGTGAGAATACGAAATTTTACTACCAGAGTGAGTTAACAATGTATGAAAAATAGTTGAGTAATTTTTAAAGTAAAAAAAAACATTGTTTTTGATATGTTTTGAAGTGAGAGTACGAAATTTTACTACCAGAGTGAGTTAACAATGTATGAAAAATAGTTGAGTAATTTTTAAAGTAAAAAAAAACATTGTTTTTGATATGTTTTGAAGTGAGAAATTAAAATTTTACTACATGAGTGAGTTAACAATGTATGAAAAATAGTTGAGTAATTTTTAAAGTAAAAAAAAACATTGTTTTTGATATGTTTTGAAGTGAGAAATTAAAATTTTACTACCAGAGTGAGTTAACAATGTATGAAAAATAGTTGAGTAATTTTTAAAGTAAAAAAAAACATTGTTTTTGATATGTTTTGAAGTGAGAAATTAAAATTTTACTACATGAGTGAGTTAACAATGTATGAAAAATAGTTGAGTAATTTTTAAAGTAAAAAAAAACATTGTTTTTGATATGTTTTGAAGTGAGAAATTAAAATTTTACTACCAGAGTGAGTTAACAATGTATGAAAAATAGTTGAGTAATTTTTAAAGTAAAAAAAAACATTGTTTTTGATATGTTTTGAAGTGAGAAATTAAAATTTTACTACCAGAGTGAGTTAACAATGTATGAAAAATAGTTGAGTAATTTTTAAAGTAAAAAAAAACATTGTTTTTGATATGTTTTGAAGTGAGAAATTAAAATTTTACTACCAGAGTGAGTTAACAATGTATGAAAAATAGTTGAGTAATTTTTAAAGTAAAAAAAAACATTGTTTTTGATATGTTTTGAAGTGAGAAATTAAAATTTTACTACCAGAGTGAGTTAACAATGTATGAAAAATAGTTGAGTAATTTTTAAAGTAAAAAAAAACATTGTTTTTGATATGTTTTGAAGTGAGAATACGAAATTTTACTACCAGAGTGAGTTAACAATGTATGAAAAATAGTTGAGTAATTTTTAAAGTAAAAAAAAACATTGTTTTTGATATGTTTTGAAGTGAGAAATTAAAATTTTACTACCAGAGTGAGTTAACAATGTATGAAAAATAGTTGAGTAATTTTTAAAGTAAAAAAAAACATTGTTTTTGATATGTTTTGAAGTGAGAAATTAAAATTTTACTACCAGAGTGAGTTAACAATGTATGAAAAATAGTTGAGTAATTTTTAAAGTAAAAAAAAACATTGTTTTTGATATGTTTTGAAGTGAGAAATTAAAATTTTACTACCAGAGTGAGTTAACAATGTATGAAAAATAGTTGAGTAATTTTTAAAGTAAAAAAAAACATTGTTTTTGATATGTTTTGAAGTGAGAAATTAAAATTTTACTACCAGAGTGAGTTAACAATGTATGAAAAATAGTTGAGTAATTTTTAAAGTAAAAAAAAACATTGTTTTTGATATGTTTTGAAGTGAGAAATTAAAATTTTACTACCAGAGTGAGTTAACAATGTATGAAAAATAGTTGAGTAATTTTTAAAGTAAAAAAAAACATTGTTTTTGATATGTTTTGAAGTGAGAAATTAAAATTTTACTACCAGAGTGAGTTAACAATGTATGAAAAATAGTTGAGTAATTTTTAAAGTAAAAAAAAACATTTTTTTTGATATGTTTTGAAGTGAGAAATTAAAATTTTACTACCAGAGTGAGTTAACAATGTATGAAAAATAGTTGAGTAATTTTTAAAGTAAAAAAAAACATTGTTTTTGATATGTTTTGAAGTGAGAATACGAAATTTTACTACCAGAGTGAGTTAACAATGTATGAAAAATAGTTGAGTAATTTTTAAAGTAAAAAAAAACATTGTTTTTGATATGTTTTGAAGTGAGAAATTAAAATTTTACTACCAGAGTGAGTTAACAATGTATGAAAAATAGTTGAGTAATTTTTAAAGTAAAAAAAAACATTGTTTTTGATATGTTTTGAAGTGAGAAATTAAAATTTTACTACCAGAGTGAGTTAACAATGTATGAAAAATAGTTGAGTAATTTTTAAAGTAAAAAAAAACATTGTTTTTGATATGTTTTGAAGTGAGAAATTAAAATTTTACTACCAGAGTGAGTTAACAATGTATGAAAAATAGTTGAGTAATTTTTAAAGTAAAAAAAAACATTGTTTTTGATATGTTTTGAAGTGAGAAATTAAAATTTTACTACCAGAGTGAGTTAACAATGTATGAAAAATAGTTGAGTAATTTTTAAAGTAAAAAAAAACATTGTTTTTGATATGTTTTGAAGTGAGAAATTAAAATTTTACTACCAGAGTGAGTTAACAATGTATGAAAAATAGTTGAGTAATTTTTAAAGTAAAAAAAAACATTGTTTTTGATATGTTTTGAAGTGAGAAATTAAAATTTTACTACCAGAGTGAGTTAACAATGTATGAAAAATAGTTGAGTAATTTTTAAAGTAAAAAAAAACATTGTTTTTGATATGTTTTGAAGTGAGAATACGAAATTTTACTACCAGAGTGAGTTAACAATGTATGAAAAATAGTTGAGTAATTTTTAAAGTAAAAAAAAACATTGTTTTTGATATGTTTTGAAGTGAGAAATTAAAATTTTACTACCAGAGTGAGTTAACAATGTATGAAAAATAGTTGAGTAATTTTTAAAGTAAAAAAAAACATTGTTTTTGATATGTTTTGAAGTGAGAATACGAAATTTTACTACCAGAGTGAGTTAACAATGTATGAAAAATAGTTGAGTAATTTTTAAAGTAAAAAAAAACATTGTTTTTGATATGTTTTGAAGTGAGAAATTAAAATTTTACTACCAGAGTGAGTTAACAATGTATGAAAAATAGTTGAGTAATTTTTAAAGTAAAAAAAAACATTGTTTTTGATATGTTTTGAAGTGAGAAATTAAAATTTTACTACCAGAGTGAGTTAACAATGTATGAAAAATAGTTGAGTAATTTTTAAAGTAAAAAAAAACATTGTTTTTGATATGTTTTGAAGTGAGAAATTAAAATTTTACTACCAGAGTGAGTTAACAATGTATGAAAAATAGTTGAGTAATTTTTAAAGTAAAAAAAAACATTGTTTTTGATATGTTTTGAAGTGAGAAATTAAAATTTTACTACCAGAGTGAGTTAACAATGTATGAAAAATAGTTGAGTAATTTTTAAAGTAAAAAAAAACATTGTTTTTGATATGTTTTGAAGTGAGAATACGAAATTTTACTACCAGAGTGAGTTAACAATGTATGAAAAATAGTTGAGTAATTTTTAAAGTAAAAAAAAACATTGTTTTTGATATGTTTTGAAGTGAGAATACAAAATTTTACTACCAGAGTGAGTTAACAATGTATGAAAAATAGTTGAGTAATTTTTAAAGTAAAAAAAAACATTGTTTTTGATATGTTTTGAAGTGAGAAATTAAAATTTTACTACCAGAGTGAGTTAACAATGTATGAAAAATAGTTGAGTAATTTTTAAAGTAAAAAAAAACATTGTTTTTGATATGTTTTGAAGTGAGAAATTAAAATTTTACTACCAGAGTGAGTTAACAATGTATGAAAAATAGTTGAGTAATTTTTAAAGTAAAAAAAAACATTGTTTTTGATATGTTTTGAAGTGAGAAATTAAAATTTTACTACCAGAGTGAGTTAACAATGTATGAAAAATAGTTGAGTAATTTTTAAAGTAAAAAAAAACATTGTTTTTGATATGTTTTGAAGTGAGAAATTAAAATTTTACTACCAGAGTGAGTTAACAATGTATGAAAAATAGTTGAGTAATTTTTAAAGTAAAAAAAAACATTGTTTTTGATATGTTTTGAAGTGAGAAATTAAAATTTTACTACCAGAGTGAGTTAACAATGTATGAAAAATAGTTGAGTAATTTTTAAAGTAAAAAAAAACATTGTTTTTGATATGTTTTGAAGTGAGAAATTAAAATTTTACTACCAGAGTGAGTTAACAATGTATGAAAAATAGTTGAGTAATTTTTAAAGTAAAAAAAAACATTGTTTTTGATATGTTTTGAAGTGAGAAATTAAAATTTTACTACCAGAGTGAGTTAACAATGTATGAAAAATAGTTGAGTAATTTTTAAAGTAAAAAAAAACATTGTTTTTGATATGTTTTGAAGTGAGAAATTAAAATTTTACTACCAGAGTGAGTTAACAATGTATGAAAAATAGTTGAGTAATTTTTAAAGTAAAAAAAAACATTGTTTTTGATATGTTTTGAAGTGAGAATACGAAATTTTACTACCAGAGTGAGTTAACAATGTATGAAAAATAGTTGAGTAATTTTTAAAGTAAAAAAAAACATTGTTTTTGATATGTTTTGAAGTGAGAAATTAAAATTTTACTACCAGAGTGAGTTAACAATGTATGAAAAATAGTTGAGTAATTTTTAAAGTAAAAAAAAACATTGTTTTTGATATGTTTTGAAGTGAGAAATTAAAATTTTACTACCAGAGTGAGTTAACAATGTATGAAAAATAGTTGAGTAATTTTTAAAGTAAAAAAAAACATTGTTTTTGATATGTTTTGAAGTGAGAAATTAAAATTTTACTACCAGAGTGAGTTAACAATGTATGAAAAATAGTTGAGTAATTTTTAAAGTAAAAAAAAACATTGTTTTTGATATGTTTTGAAGTGAGAAATTAAAATTTTACTACCAGAGTGAGTTAACAATGTATGAAAAATAGTTGAGTAATTTTTAAAGTAAAAAAAAACATTTTTTTTGATATGTTTTGAAGTGAGAAATTAAAATTTTACTACCAGAGTGAGTTAACAATGTATGAAAAATAGTTGAGTAATTTTTAAAGTAAAAAAAAACATTGTTTTTGATATGTTTTGAAGTGAGAAATTAAAATTTTACTACCAGAGTGAGTTAACAATGTATGAAAAATAGTTGAGTAATTTTTAAAGTAAAAAAAAACATTGTTTTTGATATGTTTTGAAGTGAGAGTACGAAATTTACTACCAGAGTGAGTTAACAATGTATGAAAAATAGTTGAGTAATTTTTAAAGTAAAAAAAAACATTGTTTTTGATATGTTTTGAAGTGAGAGTACGAAATTTTACTACCAGAGTGAGTTAACAATGTATGAAAAATAGTTGAGTAATTTTTAAAGTAAAAAAAAACATTGTTTTTGATATGTTTTGAAGTGAGAAATTAAAATTTTACTACCAGAGTGAGTTAACAATGTATGAAAAATAGTTGAGTAATTTTTAAAGTAAAAAAAAACATTGTTTTTGATATGTTTTGAAGTGAGAAATTAAAATTTTACTACCAGAGTGAGTTAACAATGTATGAAAAATAGTTGAGTAATTTTTAAAGTAAAAAAAAACATTGTTTTTGATATGTTTTGAAGTGAGAAATTAAAATTTTACTACCAGAGTGAGTTAACAATGTATGAAAAAT
>CAMPDV010006817.1:0-16523 GCA_946699065.1 Loxodes magnus
ACTTTACTTCTTCACTTTTCTATAGGCTAACTTTCATCTACAAGCATATCTTGACAAACCGAATACAGATTCGTAATTATTATATTATTACTAACATTTTGGATATTCTAACTTATATTTTAGTGCTTGCTACGCAAACTTATCATTAGATATTCTTTTCTTACTTTACTTCTTCACTTTTCTATAGGCTAACTTTCATCTACAAGCATATCTTGACAAACCGAATACAGTTTGTGTTAGTTATATTATTACTAACATTTTGGATATTCTAACTTATATTTTAGTGCTTGCTACGCAAACTTATCATTAGATATTCTTTTCTTACTTTACTTCTTCACTTTTCTATAGGCTAACTTTCATCTACAAGCATATCTTGACAAACCGAATACAGTTTGTGTTAGTTATATTATTACTAACATTTTGGATATTCTAACTTATATTTTAGTGCTTGCTACGCAAACTTATCATTAGATATTCTTTTCTTACTTTACTTCTTCACTTTTCTATAGGCTAACTTTCATCTACAAGCATATCTTGACAAACCGAATACAGATTCGTAATTATTATATTATTACTAACATTTTGGATATTCTAACTTATATTTTAGTGCTTGCTACGCAAACTTATCATTAGATATTCTTTTCTTACTTTACTTCTTCACTTTTCTATAGGCTAACTTTCATCTACAAGCATATCTTGACAAACCGAATACAGTTTGTGTTAGTTATATTATTACTAACATTTTGGATATTCTAACTTATATTTTAGTGCTTGCTACGCAAACTTATCATTAGATATTCTTTTCTTACTTTACTTCTTCACTTTTCTATAGGCTAACTTTCATCTACAAGCATATCTTGACAAACCGAATACAGTTTGTGTTAGTTATATTATTACTAACATTTTGGATATTCTAACTTATATTTTAGTGCTTGCTACGCAAACTTATCATTAGATATTCTTTTCTTACTTTACTTCTTCACTTTTCTATAGGCTAACTTTCATCTACAAGCATATCTTGACAAACCGAATACAGATTCGTAATTATTATATTATTACTAACATTTTGGATATTCTAACTTATATTTTAGTGCTTGCTACGCAAACTTATCATTAGATATTCTTTTCTTACTTTACTTCTTCACTTTTCTATAGGCTAACTTTCATCTACAAGCATATCTTGACAAACCGAATACAGTTTGTGTTAGTTATATTATTACTAACATTTTGGATATTCTAACTTATATTTTAGTGCTTGCTACGCAAACTTATCATTAGATATTCTTTTCTTACTTTACTTCTTCACTTTTCTATAGGCTAACTTTCATCTACAAGCATATCTTGACAAACCGAATACAGATTCGTAATTATTATATTATTACTAACATTTTGGATATTCTAACTTATATTTTAGTGCTTGCTACGCAAACTTATCATTAGATATTCTTTTCTTACTTTACTTCTTCACTTTTCTATAGGCTAACTTTCATCTACAAGCATATCTTGACAAACCGAATACAGTTTGTGTTAGTTATATTATTACTAACATTTTGGATATTCTAACTTATATTTTAGTGCTTGCTACGCAAACTTATCATTAGATATTCTTTTCTTACTTTACTTCTTCACTTTTCTATAGGCTAACTTTCATCTACAAGCATATCTTGACAAACCGAATACAGATTCGTAATTATTATATTATTACTAACATTTTGGATATTCTAACTTATATTTTAGTGCTTGCTACGCAAACTTATCATTAGATATTCTTTTCTTACTTTACTTCTTCACTTTTCTATAGGCTAACTTTCATCTACAAGCATATCTTGACAAACCGAATACAGTTTGTGTTAGTTATATTATTACTAACATTTTGGATATTCTAACTTATATTTTAGTGCTTGCTACGCAAACTTATCATTAGATATTCTTTTCTTACTTTACTTCTTCACTTTTCTATAGGCTAACTTTCATCTACAAGCATATCTTGACAAACCGAATACAGTTTGTGTTAGTTATATTATTACTAACATTTTGGATATTCTAACTTATATTTTAGTGCTTGCTACGCAAACTTATCATTAGATATTCTTTTCTTACTTTACTTCTTCACTTTTCTATAGGCTAACTTTCATCTACAAGCATATCTTGACAAACCGAATACAGATTCGTAATTATTATAATATTACTAACATTTTGGATATTCTAACTCATATTTTAGTGCTTGCTACGAAAACTTATCATTAGATATTCTTTTCTTACTTTACTTCTTCACTTTTCTATAGGCTAACTTTCATCTACAAGCATATCTTGACAAACCGAATACAGTTTGTGTTAGTTATATTATTACTAACATTTTGGATATTCTAACTTATATTTTAGTGCTTGCTACGCAAACTTATCATTAGATATTCTTTTCTTACTTTACTTCTTCACTTTTCTATAGGCTAACTTTCATCTACAAGCATATCTTGACAAACCGAATACAGTTTGTGTTAGTTATATTATTACTAACATTTTGGATATTCTAACTTATATTTTAGTGCTTGCTACGCAAACTTATCATTAGATATTCTTTTCTTACTTTACTTCTTCACTTTTCTATAGGCTAACTTTCATCTACAAGCATATCTTGACAAACCGAATACAGTTTGTGTTAGTTATATTATTACTAACATTTTGGATATTCTAACTTATATTTTAGTGCTTGCTACGCAAACTTATCATTAGATATTCTTTTCTTACTTTACTTCTTCACTTTTCTATAGGCTAACTTTCATCTACAAGCATATCTTGACAAACCGAATACAGATTCGTAATTATTATATTATTACTAACATTTTGGATATTCTAACTTATATTTTAGTGCTTGCTACGCAAACTTATCATTAGATATTCTTTTCTTACTTTACTTCTTCACTTTTCTATAGGCTAACTTTCATCTACAAGCATATCTTGACAAACCGAATACAGTTTGTGTTAGTTATATTATTACTAACATTTTGGATATTCTAACTTATATTTTAGTGCTTGCTACGCAAACTTATCATTAGATATTCTTTTCTTACTTTACTTCTTCACTTTTCTATAGGCTAACTTTCATCTACAAGCATATCTTGACAAACCGAATACAGTTTGTGTTAGTTATATTATTACTAACATTTTGGATATTCTAACTTATATTTTAGTGCTTGCTACGCAAACTTATCATTAGATATTCTTTTCTTACTTTACTTCTTCACTTTTCTATAGGCTAACTTTCATCTACAAGCATATCTTGACAAACCGAATACAGTTTGTGTTAGTTATATTATTACTAACATTTTGGATATTCTAACTTATATTTTAGTGCTTGCTACGCAAACTTATCATTAGATATTCTTTTCTTACTTTACTTCTTCACTTTTCTATAGGCTAACTTTCATCTACAAGCATATCTTGACAAACCGAATACAGTTTGTGTTAGTTATATTATTACTAACATTTTGGATATTCTAACTTATATTTTAGTGCTTGCTACGCAAACTTATCATTAGATATTCTTTTCTTACTTTACTTCTTCACTTTTCTATAGGCTAACTTTCATCTACAAGCATATCTTGACAAACCGAATACAGTTTGTGTTAGTTATATTATTACTAACATTTTGGATATTCTAACTTATATTTTAGTGCTTGCTACGCAAACTTATCATTAGATATTCTTTTCTTACTTTACTTCTTCACTTTTCTATAGGCTAACTTTCATCTACAAGCATATCTTGACAAACCGAATACAGATTCGTAATTATTATATTATTACTAACATTTTGGATATTCTAACTTATATTTTAGTGCTTGCTACGCAAACTTATCATTAGATATTCTTTTCTTACTTTACTTCTTCACTTTTCTATAGGCTAACTTTCATCTACAAGCATATCTTGACAAACCGAATACAGTTTGTGTTAGTTATATTATTACTAACATTTTGGATATTCTAACTTATATTTTAGTGCTTGCTACGCAAACTTATCATTAGATATTCTTTTCTTACTTTACTTCTTCACTTTTCTATAGGCTAACTTTCATCTACAAGCATATCTTGACAAACCGAATACAGTTTGTGTTAGTTATATTATTACTAACATTTTGGATATTCTAACTTATATTTTAGTGCTTGCTACGCAAACTTATCATTAGATATTCTTTTCTTACTTTACTTCTTCACTTTTCTATAGGCTAACTTTCATCTACAAGCATATCTTGACAAACCGAATACAGTTTGTGTTAGTTATATTATTACTAACATTTTGGATATTCTAACTTATATTTTAGTGCTTGCTACGCAAACTTATCATTAGATATTCTTTTCTTACTTTACTTCTTCACTTTTCTATAGGCTAACTTTCATCTACAAGCATATCTTGACAAACCGAATACAGATTCGTAATTATTATATTATTACTAACATTTTGGATATTCTAACTTATATTTTAGTGCTTGCTACGCAAACTTATCATTAGATATTCTTTTCTTACTTTACTTCTTCACTTTTCTATAGGCTAACTTTCATCTACAAGCATATCTTGACAAACCGAATACAGTTTGTGTTAGTTATATTATTACTAACATTTTGGATATTCTAACTTATATTTTAGTGCTTGCTACGCAAACTTATCATTAGATATTCTTTTCTTACTTTACTTCTTCACTTTTCTATAGGCTAACTTTCATCTACAAGCATATCTTGACAAACCGAATACAGATTCGTAATTATTATATTATTACTAACATTTTGGATATTCTAACTTATATTTTAGTGCTTGCTACGCAAACTTATCATTAGATATTCTTTTCTTACTTTACTTCTTCACTTTTCTATAGGCTAACTTTCATCTACAAGCATATCTTGACAAACCGAATACAGTTTGTGTTAGTTATATTATTACTAACATTTTGGATATTCTAACTTATATTTTAGTGCTTGCTACGCAAACTTATCATTAGATATTCTTTTCTTACTTTACTTCTTCACTTTTCTATAGGCTAACTTTCATCTACAAGCATATCTTGACAAACCGAATACAGTTTGTGTTAGTTATATTATTACTAACATTTTGGATATTCTAACTTATATTTTAGTGCTTGCTACGCAAACTTATCATTAGATATTCTTTTCTTACTTTACTTCTTCACTTTTCTATAGGCTAACTTTCATCTACAAGCATATCTTGACAAACCGAATACAGTTTGTGTTAGTTATATTATTACTAACATTTTGGATATTCTAACTTATATTTTAGTGCTTGCTACGCAAACTTATCATTAGATATTCTTTTCTTACTTTACTTCTTCACTTTTCTATAGGCTAACTTTCATCTACAAGCATATCTTGACAAACCGAATACAGTTTGTGTTAGTTATATTATTACTAACATTTTGGATATTCTAACTTATATTTTAGTGCTTGCTACGCAAACTTATCATTAGATATTCTTTTCTTACTTTACTTCTTCACTTTTCTATAGGCTAACTTTCATCTACAAGCATATCTTGACAAACCGAATACAGATTCGTAATTATTATATTATTACTAACATTTTGGATATTCTAACTTATATTTTAGTGCTTGCTACGCAAACTTATCATTAGATATTCTTTTCTTACTTTACTTCTTCACTTTTCTATAGGCTAACTTTCATCTACAAGCATATCTTGACAAACCGAATACAGTTTGTGTTAGTTATATTATTACTAACATTTTGGATATTCTAACTTATATTTTAGTGCTTGCTACGCAAACTTATCATTAGATATTCTTTTCTTACTTTACTTCTTCACTTTTCTATAGGCTAACTTTCATCTACAAGCATATCTTGACAAACCGAATACAGTTTGTGTTAGTTATATTATTACTAACATTTTGGATATTCTAACTTATATTTTAGTGCTTGCTACGCAAACTTATCATTAGATATTCTTTTCTTACTTTACTTCTTCACTTTTCTATAGGCTAACTTTCATCTACAAGCATATCTTGACAAACCGAATACAGATTCGTAATTATTATAATATTACTAACATTTTGGATATTCTAACTCATATTTTAGTGCTTGCTACGAAAACTTATCATTAGATATTCTTTTCTTACTTTACTTCTTCACTTTTCTATAGGCTAACTTTCATCTACAAGCATATCTTGACTAAACGAATACAGATTCGTAATTATTATAATATTACTAACATTTTGGATATTCTAACTCATATTTTAGTGCTTGCTACGAAAACTTATCATTAGATATTCTTTTCTTACTTTACTTCTTCACTTTTCTATAGGCTAACTTTCATCTACAAGCATATCTTGACAAACCGAATACAGTTTGTGTTAGTTATATTATTACTAACATTTTGGATATTCTAACTTATATTTTAGTGCTTGCTACGCAAACTTATCATTAGATATTCTTTTCTTACTTTACTTCTTCACTTTTCTATAGGCTAACTTTCATCTACAAGCATATCTTGACAAACCGAATACAGTTTGTGTTAGTTATATTATTACTAACATTTTGGATATTCTAACTTATATTTTAGTGCTTGCTACGCAAACTTATCATTAGATATTCTTTTCTTACTTTACTTCTTCACTTTTCTATAGGCTAACTTTCATCTACAAGCATATCTTGACAAACCGAATACAGTTTGTGTTAGTTATATTATTACTAACATTTTGGATATTCTAACTTATATTTTAGTGCTTGCTACGCAAACTTATCATTAGATATTCTTTTCTTACTTTACTTCTTCACTTTTCTATAGGCTAACTTTCATCTACAAGCATATCTTGACAAACCGAATACAGATTCGTAATTATTATATTATTACTAACATTTTGGATATTCTAACTTATATTTTAGTGCTTGCTACGCAAACTTATCATTAGATATTCTTTTCTTACTTTACTTCTTCACTTTTCTATAGGCTAACTTTCATCTACAAGCATATCTTGACAAACCGAATACAGTTTGTGTTAGTTATATTATTACTAACATTTTGGATATTCTAACTTATATTTTAGTGCTTGCTACGCAAACTTATCATTAGATATTCTTTTCTTACTTTACTTCTTCACTTTTCTATAGGCTAACTTTCATCTACAAGCATATCTTGACAAACCGAATACAGTTTGTGTTAGTTATATTATTACTAACATTTTGGATATTCTAACTTATATTTTAGTGCTTGCTACGCAAACTTATCATTAGATATTCTTTTCTTACTTTACTTCTTCACTTTTCTATAGGCTAACTTTCATCTACAAGCATATCTTGACAAACCGAATACAGTTTGTGTTAGTTATATTATTACTAACATTTTGGATATTCTAACTTATATTTTAGTGCTTGCTACGCAAACTTATCATTAGATATTCTTTTCTTACTTTACTTCTTCACTTTTCTATAGGCTAACTTTCATCTACAAGCATATCTTGACAAACCGAATACAGTTTGTGTTAGTTATATTATTACTAACATTTTGGATATTCTAACTTATATTTTAGTGCTTGCTACGCAAACTTATCATTAGATATTCTTTTCTTACTTTACTTCTTCACTTTTCTATAGGCTAACTTTCATCTACAAGCATATCTTGACAAACCGAATACAGTTTGTGTTAGTTATATTATTACTAACATTTTGGATATTCTAACTTATATTTTAGTGCTTGCTACGCAAACTTATCATTAGATATTCTTTTCTTACTTTACTTCTTCACTTTTCTATAGGCTAACATTTTGGATATTCTAACTTATATTTTAGTGCTTGCTACGCAAACTTATCATTAGATATTCTTTTCTTACTTTACTTCTTCACTTTTCTATAGGCTAACTTTCATCTACAAGCATATCTTGACAAACCGAATACAGTTTGTGTTAGTTATATTATTACTAACATTTTGGATATTCTAACTTATATTTTAGTGCTTGCTACGCAAACTTATCATTAGATATTCTTTTCTTACTTTACTTCTTCACTTTTCTATAGGCTAACTTTCATCTACAAGCATATCTTGACAAACCGAATACAGTTTGTGTTAGTTATATTATTACTAACATTTTGGATATTCTAACTTATATTTTAGTGCTTGCTACGCAAACTTATCATTAGATATTCTTTTCTTACTTTACTTCTTCACTTTTCTATAGGCTAACTTTCATCTACAAGCATATCTTGACAAACCGAATACAGTTTGTGTTAGTTATATTATTACTAACATTTTGGATATTCTAACTTATATTTTAGTGCTTGCTACGCAAACTTATCATTAGATATTCTTTTCTTACTTTACTTCTTCACTTTTCTATAGGCTAACTTTCATCTACAAGCATATCTTGACAAACCGAATACAGTTTGTGTTAGTTATATTATTACTAACATTTTGGATATTCTAACTTATATTTTAGTGCTTGCTACGCAAACTTATCATTAGATATTCTTTTCTTACTTTACTTCTTCACTTTTCTATAGGCTAACTTTCATCTACAAGCATATCTTGACAAACCGAATACAGATTCGTAATTATTATATTATTACTAACATTTTGGATATTCTAACTTATATTTTAGTGCTTGCTACGCAAACTTATCATTAGATATTCTTTTCTTACTTTACTTCTTCACTTTTCTATAGGCTAACTTTCATCTACAAGCATATCTTGACAAACCGAATACAGTTTGTGTTAGTTATATTATTACTAACATTTTGGATATTCTAACTTATATTTTAGTGCTTGCTACGCAAACTTATCATTAGATATTCTTTTCTTACTTTACTTCTTCACTTTTCTATAGGCTAACTTTCATCTACAAGCATATCTTGACAAACCGAATACAGATTCGTAATTATTATATTATTACTAACATTTTGGATATTCTAACTTATATTTTAGTGCTTGCTACGCAAACTTATCATTAGATATTCTTTTCTTACTTTACTTCTTCACTTTTCTATAGGCTAACTTTCATCTACAAGCATATCTTGACAAACCGAATACAGTTTGTGTTAGTTATATTATTACTAACATTTTGGATATTCTAACTTATATTTTAGTGCTTGCTACGCAAACTTATCATTAGATATTCTTTTCTTACTTTACTTCTTCACTTTTCTATAGGCTAACTTTCATCTACAAGCATATCTTGACAAACCGAATACAGTTTGTGTTAGTTATATTATTACTAACATTTTGGATATTCTAACTTATATTTTAGTGCTTGCTACGCAAACTTATCATTAGATATTCTTTTCTTACTTTACTTCTTCACTTTTCTATAGGCTAACTTTCATCTACAAGCATATCTTGACAAACCGAATACAGTTTGTGTTAGTTATATTATTACTAACATTTTGGATATTCTAACTTATATTTTAGTGCTTGCTACGCAAACTTATCATTAGATATTCTTTTCTTACTTTACTTCTTCACTTTTCTATAGGCTAACTTTCATCTACAAGCATATCTTGACAAACCGAATACAGATTCGTAATTATTATATTATTACTAACATTTTGGATATTCTAACTTATATTTTAGTGCTTGCTACGCAAACTTATCATTAGATATTCTTTTCTTACTTTACTTCTTCACTTTTCTATAGGCTAACTTTCATCTACAAGCATATCTTGACAAACCGAATACAGTTTGTGTTAGTTATATTATTACTAACATTTTGGATATTCTAACTTATATTTTAGTGCTTGCTACGCAAACTTATCATTAGATATTCTTTTCTTACTTTACTTCTTCACTTTTCTATAGGCTAACTTTCATCTACAAGCATATCTTGACAAACCGAATACAGATTCGTAATTATTATATTATTACTAACATTTTGGATATTCTAACTTATATTTTAGTGCTTGCTACGCAAACTTATCATTAGATATTCTTTTCTTACTTTACTTCTTCACTTTTCTATAGGCTAACTTTCATCTACAAGCATATCTTGACAAACCGAATACAGTTTGTGTTAGTTATATTATTACTAACATTTTGGATATTCTAACTCATATTTTAGTGCTTGCTACGAAAACTTATCATTAGATATTCTTTTCTTACTTTACTTCTTCACTTTTCTATAGGCTAACTTTCATCTACAAGCATATCTTGACTAAACGAATACAGATTCGTAATTATTATAATATTACTAACATTTTGGATATTCTAACTCATATTTTAGTGCTTGCTACGAAAACTTATCATTAGATATTCTTTTCTTACTTTACTTCTTCACTTTTCTATAGGCTAACTTTCATCTACAAGCATATCTTGACAAACCGAATACAGTTTGTGTTAGTTATATTATTACTAACATTTTGGATATTCTAACTTATATTTTAGTGCTTGCTACGCAAACTTATCATTAGATATTCTTTTCTTACTTTACTTCTTCACTTTTCTATAGGCTAACTTTCATCTACAAGCATATCTTGACAAACCGAATACAGTTTGTGTTAGTTATATTATTACTAACATTTTGGATATTCTAACTTATATTTTAGTGCTTGCTACGCAAACTTATCATTAGATATTCTTTTCTTACTTTACTTCTTCACTTTTCTATAGGCTAACTTTCATCTACAAGCATATCTTGACAAACCGAATACAGTTTGTGTTAGTTATATTATTACTAACATTTTGGATATTCTAACTTATATTTTAGTGCTTGCTACGCAAACTTATCATTAGATATTCTTTTCTTACTTTACTTCTTCACTTTTCTATAGGCTAACTTTCATCTACAAGCATATCTTGACAAACCGAATACAGTTTGTGTTAGTTATATTATTACTAACATTTTGGATATTCTAACTTATATTTTAGTGCTTGCTACGCAAACTTATCATTAGATATTCTTTTCTTACTTTACTTCTTCACTTTTCTATAGGCTAACTTTCATCTACAAGCATATCTTGACAAACCGAATACAGTTTGTGTTAGTTATATTATTACTAACATTTTGGATATTCTAACTTATATTTTAGTGCTTGCTACGCAAACTTATCATTAGATATTCTTTTCTTACTTTACTTCTTCACTTTTCTATAGGCTAACTTTCATCTACAAGCATATCTTGACAAACCGAATACAGTTTGTGTTAGTTATATTATTACTAACATTTTGGATATTCTAACTTATATTTTAGTGCTTGCTACGCAAACTTATCATTAGATATTCTTTTCTTACTTTACTTCTTCACTTTTCTATAGGCTAACTTTCATCTACAAGCATATCTTGACAAACCGAATACAGTTTGTGTTAGTTATATTATTACTAACATTTTGGATATTCTAACTTATATTTTAGTGCTTGCTACGCAAACTTATCATTAGATATTCTTTTCTTACTTTACTTCTTCACTTTTCTATAGGCTAACTTTCATCTACAAGCATATCTTGACAAACCGAATACAGTTTGTGTTAGTTATATTATTACTAACATTTTGGATATTCTAACTTATATTTTAGTGCTTGCTACGCAAACTTATCATTAGATATTCTTTTCTTACTTTACTTCTTCACTTTTCTATAGGCTAACTTTCATCTACAAGCATATCTTGACAAACCGAATACAGATTCGTAATTATTATATTATTACTAACATTTTGGATATTCTAACTTATATTTTAGTGCTTGCTACGCAAACTTATCATTAGATATTCTTTTCTTACTTTACTTCTTCACTTTTCTATAGGCTAACTTTCATCTACAAGCATATCTTGACAAACCGAATACAGATTCGTAATTATTATATTATTACTAACATTTTGGATATTCTAACTTATATTTTAGTGCTTGCTACGCAAACTTATCATTAGATATTCTTTTCTTACTTTACTTCTTCACTTTTCTATAGGCTAACTTTCATCTACAAGCATATCTTGACAAACCGAATACAGTTTGTGTTAGTTATATTATTACTAACATTTTGGATATTCTAACTTATATTTTAGTGCTTGCTACGCAAACTTATCATTAGATATTCTTTTCTTACTTTACTTCTTCACTTTTCTATAGGCTAACTTTCATCTACAAGCATATCTTGACAAACCGAATACAGTTTGTGTTAGTTATATTATTACTAACATTTTGGATATTCTAACTTATATTTTAGTGCTTGCTACGCAAACTTATCATTAGATATTCTTTTCTTACTTTACTTCTTCACTTTTCTATAGGCTAACTTTCATCTACAAGCATATCTTGACAAACCGAATACAGATTCGTAATTATTATATTATTACTAACATTTTGGATATTCTAACTTATATTTTAGTGCTTGCTACGCAAACTTATCATTAGATATTCTTTTCTTACTTTACTTCTTCACTTTTCTATAGGCTAACTTTCATCTACAAGCATATCTTGACAAACCGAATACAGATTCGTAATTATTATATTATTACTAACATTTTGGATATTCTAACTTATATTTTAGTGCTTGCTACGCAAACTTATCATTAGATATTCTTTTCTTACTTTACTTCTTCACTTTTCTATAGGCTAACTTTCATCTACAAGCATATCTTGACAAACCGAATACAGTTTGTGTTAGTTATATTATTACTAACATTTTGGATATTCTAACTTATATTTTAGTGCTTGCTACGCAAACTTATCATTAGATATTCTTTTCTTACTTTACTTCTTCACTTTTCTATAGGCTAACTTTCATCTACAAGCATATCTTGACAAACCGAATACAGTTTGTGTTAGTTATATTATTACTAACATTTTGGATATTCTAACTTATATTTTAGTGCTTGCTACGCAAACTTATCATTAGATATTCTTTTCTTACTTTACTTCTTCACTTTTCTATAGGCTAACTTTCATCTACAAGCATATCTTGACAAACCGAATACAGATTCGTAATTATTATATTATTACTAACATTTTGGATATTCTAACTTATATTTTAGTGCTTGCTACGCAAACTTATCATTAGATATTCTTTTCTTACTTTACTTCTTCACTTTTCTATAGGCTAACTTTCATCTACAAGCATATCTTGACAAACCGAATACAGATTCGTAATTATTATTATTACTAACATTTTGGATATTCTAACTTATATTTTAGTGCTTGCTACGCAAACTTATCATTAGATATTCTTTTCTTACTTTACTTCTTCACTTTTCTATAGGCTAACTTTCATCTACAAGCATATCTTGACAAACCGAATACAGTTTGTGTTAGTTATATTATTACTAACATTTTGGATATTCTAACTTATATTTTAGTGCTTGCTACGCAAACTTATCATTAGATATTCTTTTCTTACTTTACTTCTTCACTTTTCTATAGGCTAACTTTCATCTACAAGCATATCTTGACAAACCGAATACAGATTCGTAATTATTATATTATTACTAACATTTTGGATATTCTAACTTATATTTTAGTGCTTGCTACGCAAACTTATCATTAGATATTCTTTTCTTACTTTACTTCTTCACTTTTCTATAGGCTAACTTTCATCTACAAGCATATCTTGACAAACCGAATACAGTTTGTGTTAGTTATATTATTACTAACATTTTGGATATTCTAACTTATATTTTAGTGCTTGCTACGCAAACTTATCATTAGATATTCTTTTCTTACTTTACTTCTTCACTTTTCTATAGGCTAACTTTCATCTACAAGCATATCTTGACAAACCGAATACAGATTCGTAATTATTATATTATTACTAACATTTTGGATATTCTAACTTATATTTTAGTGCTTGCTACGCAAACTTATCATTAGATATTCTTTTCTTACTTTACTTCTTCACTTTTCTATAGGCTAACTTTCATCTACAAGCATATCTTGACAAACCGAATACAGATTCGTAATTATTATATTATTACTAACATTTTGGATATTCTAACTTATATTTTAGTGCTTGCTACGCAAACTTATCATTAGATATTCTTTTCTTACTTTACTTCTTCACTTTTCTATAGGCTAACTTTCATCTACAAGCATATCTTGACAAACCGAATACAGTTTGTGTTAGTTATATTATTACTAACATTTTGGATATTCTAACTTATATTTTAGTGCTTGCTACGCAAACTTATCATTAGATATTCTTTTCTTACTTTACTTCTTCACTTTTCTATAGGCTAACTTTCATCTACAAGCATATCTTGACAAACCGAATACAGTTTGTGTTAGTTATATTATTACTAACATTTTGGATATTCTAACTTATATTTTAGTGCTTGCTACGCAAACTTATCATTAGATATTCTTTTCTTACTTTACTTCTTCACTTTTCTATAGGCTAACTTTCATCTACAAGCATATCTTGACAAACCGAATACAGATTCGTAATTATTATATTATTACTAACATTTTGGATATTCTAACTTATATTTTAGTGCTTGCTACGCAAACTTATCATTAGATATTCTTTTCTTACTTTACTTCTTCACTTTTCTATAGGCTAACTTTCATCTACAAGCATATCTTGACAAACCGAATACAGATTCGTAATTATTATATTATTACTAACATTTTGGATATTCTAACTTATATTTTAGTGCTTGCTACGCAAACTTATCATTAGATATTCTTTTCTTACTTTACTTCTTCACTTTTCTATAGGCTAACTTTCATCTACAAGCATATCTTGACAAACCGAATACAGTTTGTGTTAGTTATATTATTACTAACATTTTGGATATTCTAACTTATATTTTAGTGCTTGCTACGCAAACTTATCATTAGATATTCTTTTCTTACTTTACTTCTTCACTTTTCTATAGGCTAACTTTCATCTACAAGCATATCTTGACAAACCGAATACAGATTCGTAATTATTATATTATTACTAACATTTTGGATATTCTAACTTATATTTTAGTGCTTGCTACGCAAACTTATCATTAGATATTCTTTTCTTACTTTACTTCTTCACTTTTCTATAGGCTAACTTTCATCTACAAGCATATCTTGACAAACCGAATACAGATTCGTAATTATTATATTATTACTAACATTTTGGATATTCTAACTTATATTTTAGTGCTTGCTACGCAAACTTATCATTAGATATTCTTTTCTTACTTTACTTCTTCACTTTTCTATAGGCTAACTTTCATCTACAAGCATATCTTGACAAACCGAATACAGTTTGTGTTAGTTATATTATTACTAACATTTTGGATATTCTAACTTATATTTTAGTGCTTGCTACGCAAACTTATCATTAGATATTCTTTTCTTACTTTACTTCTTCACTTTTCTATAGGCTAACTTTCATCTACAAGCATATCTTGACAAACCGAATACAGTTTGTGTTAGTTATATTATTACTAACATTTTGGATATTCTAACTTATATTTTAGTGCTTGCTACGCAAACTTATCATTAGATATTCTTTTCTTACTTTACTTCTTCACTTTTCTATAGGCTAACTTTCATCTACAAGCATATCTTGACAAACCGAATACAGATTCGTAATTATTATATTATTACTAACATTTTGGATATTCTAACTTATATTTTAGTGCTTGCTACGCAAACTTATCATTAGATATTCTTTTCTTACTTTACTTCTTCACTTTTCTATAGGCTAACTTTCATCTACAAGCATATCTTGACAAACCGAATACAGATTCGTAATTATTATATTATTACTAACATTTTGGATATTCTAACTTATATTTTAGTGCTTGCTACGCAAACTTATCATTAGATATTCTTTTCTTACTTTACTTCTTCACTTTTCTATAGGCTAACTTTCATCTACAAGCATATCTTGACAAACCGAATACAGTTTGTGTTAGTTATATTATTACTAACATTTTGGATATTCTAACTTATATTTTAGTGCTTGCTACGCAAACTTATCATTAGATATTCTTTTCTTACTTTACTTCTTCACTTTTCTATAGGCTAACTTTCATCTACAAGCATATCTTGACAAACCGAATACAGATTCGTAATTATTATATTATTACTAACATTTTGGATATTCTAACTTATATTTTAGTGCTTGCTACGCAAACTTATCATTAGATATTCTTTTCTTACTTTACTTCTTCACTTTTCTATAGGCTAACTTTCATCTACAAGCATATCTTGACAAACCGAATACAGTTTGTGTTAGTTATATTATTACTAACATTTTGGATATTCTAACTTATATTTTAGTGCTTGCTACGCAAACTTATCATTAGATATTCTTTTCTTACTTTACTTCTTCACTTTTCTATAGGCTAACTTTCATCTACAAGCATATCTTGACAAACCGAATACAGTTTGTGTTAGTTATATTATTACTAACATTTTGGATATTCTAACTTATATTTTAGTGCTTGCTACGCAAACTTATCATTAGATATTCTTTTCTTACTTTACTTCTTCACTTTTCTATAGGCTAACTTTCATCTACAAGCATATCTTGACAAACCGAATACAGATTCGTAATTATTATATTATTACTAACATTTTGGATATTCTAACTTATATTTTAGTGCTTGCT
>CAMPDV010006818.1:0-19961 GCA_946699065.1 Loxodes magnus
CCTTACTTTTCTTCTTCACTTTTCTTAGAAATCAATTTTAAACTTCAAATGTATTTAGATAAACTGATCTCTTTTTCTTACTTTTCTTCTTCACTTTTCTTAGAAATCAATTTTAAACTTCAAATGTATTTAGATAAACTGATCTCTTTTTCTTACTTTTCTTCTTCACTTTTCTTAGAAATCAATTTTAAACTTCAAATGTATTTAGATAAACTGATCTCTTTTTCTTACTTTTCTTCTTCACTTTTCTTAGAAATCAATTTTAAACTTCAAATGTATTTAGATAAACTGATCTCTTTTTCTTACTTTTCTTCTTCACTTTTCTTAGAAATCAATTTTAAACTTCAAATGTATTTAGATAAACTGATCTCTTTTTCTTACTTTTCTTCTTCACTTTTCTTAGAAATCAATTTTAAACTTCAAATGTATTTAGATAAACTGATCTCTTTTTCTTACTTTTCTTCTTCACTTTTCTTAGAAATCAATTTTAAACTTACAATGTATTTAGTTAAACCGATCTCTTTTTCTTACTTTTCTTCTTCACTTTTCTTAGAAATCAATTTTAAACTTCAAATGTATTTAGATAAACTGATCTCTTTTTCTTACTTTTCTTCTTCACTTTTCTTAGAAATCAATTTTAAACTTCAAATGTATTTAGATAAACTGATCTCTTTTTCTTACTTTTCTTCTTCACTTTTCTTAGAAATCAATTTTAAACTTCAAATGTATTTAGATAAACTGATCTCTTTTTCTTACTTTTCTTCTTCACTTTTCTTAGAAATCAATTTTAAACTTCAAATGTATTTAGATAAACTGATCTCTTTTTCTTACTTTTCTTCTTCACTTTTCTTAGAAATCAATTTTAAACTTCAAATGTATTTAGATAAACTGATCTCTTTTTCTTACTTTTCTTCTTCACTTTTCTTAGAAATCAATTTTAAACTTCAAATGTATTTAGATAAACTGATCTCTTTTTCTTACTTTTCTTCTTCACTTTTCTTAGAAATCAATTTTAAAATCCAAATGTATTTAGATAAACTGATCTCTTTTTCTTACTTTTCTTCTTCACTTTTCTTAGAAATCAATTTTAAACTTCAAATGTATTTAGATAAACTGATCTCTTTTTCTTACTTTTCTTCTTCACTTTTCTTAGAAATCAATTTTAAAATCCAAATGTATTTAGATAAACTGATCTCTTTTTCTTACTTTTCTTCTTCACTTTTCTTAGAAATCAATTTTAAACTTACAATGTATTTAGTTAAACCGATCTCTTTTTCTTACTTTTCTTCTTCACTTTTCTTAGAAATCAATTTTAAACTTCAAATGTATTTAGATAAACTGATCTCTTTTTCTTACTTTTCTTCTTCACTTTTCTTAGAAATCAATTTTAAACTTACAATGTATTTAGATAAACTGATCTCTTTTTCTTACTTTTCTTCTTCACTTTTCTTAGAAATCAATTTTAAACTTCAAATGTATTTAGATAAACTGATCTCTTTTTCTTACTTTTCTTCTTCACTTTTCTTAGAAATCAATTTTAAACTTCAAATGTATTTAGTTAAACTGATCTCTTTTTCTTACTTTTCTTCTTCACTTTTCTTAGAAATCAATTTTAAACTTCAAATGTATTTAGATAAACTGATCTCTTTTTCTTACTTTTCTTCTTCACTTTTCTTAGAAATCAATTTTAAACTTCAAATGTATTTAGATAAACTGATCTCTTTTTCTTACTTTTCTTCTTCACTTTTCTTAGAAATCAATTTTAAACTTCAAATGTATTTAGATAAACTGATCTCTTTTTCTTACTTTTCTTCTTCACTTTTCTTAGAAATCAATTTTAAACTTCAAATGTATTTAGATAAACTGATCTCTTTTTCTTACTTTTCTTCTTCACTTTTCTTAGAAATCAATTTTAAACTTCAAATGTATTTAGTTAAACTGATCTCTTTTTCTTACTTTTCTTCTTCACTTTTCTTAGAAATCAATTTTAAACTTCAAATGTATTTAGATAAACTGATCTCTTTTTCTTACTTTTCTTCTTCACTTTTCTTAGAAATCAATTTTAAACTTCAAATGTATTTAGATAAACTGATCTCTTTTTCTTACTTTTCTTCTTCACTTTTCTTAGAAATCAATTTTAAACTTCAAATGTATTTAGTTAAACTGATCTCTTTTTCTTACTTTTCTTCTTCACTTTTCTTAGAAATCAATTTTAAACTTCAAATGTATTTAGATAAACTGATCTCTTTTTCTTACTTTTCTTCTTCACTTTTCTTAGAAATCAATTTTAAACTTCAAATGTATTTAGATAAACTGATCTCTTTTTCTTACTTTTCTTCTTCACTTTTCTTAGAAATCAATTTTAAACTTCAAATGTATTTAGATAAACTGATCTCTTTTTCTTACTTTTCTTCTTCACTTTTCTTAGAAATCAATTTTAAACTTCAAATGTATTTAGATAAACTGATCTCTTTTTCTTACTTTTCTTCTTCACTTTTCTTAGAAATCAATTTTAAACTTCAAATGTATTTAGATAAACTGATCTCTTTTTCTTACTTTTCTTCTTCACTTTTCTTAGAAATCAATTTTAAACTTCAAATGTATTTAGATAAACTGATCTCTTTTTCTTACTTTTCTTCTTCACTTTTCTTAGAAATCAATTTTAAAATCCAAATGTATTTAGATAAACTGATCTCTTTTTCTTACTTTTCTTCTTCACTTTTCTTAGAAATCAATTTTAAACTTACAATGTATTTAGTTAAACCGATCTCTTTTTCTTACTTTTCTTCTTCACTTTTCTTAGAAATCAATTTTAAACTTCAAATGTATTTAGATAAACTGATCTCTTTTTCTTACTTTTCTTCTTCACTTTTCTTAGAAATCAATTTTAAACTTACAATGTATTTAGATAAACTGATCTCTTTTTCTTACTTTTCTTCTTCACTTTTCTTAGAAATCAATTTTAAACTTCAAATGTATTTAGATAAACTGATCTCTTTTTCTTACTTTTCTTCTTCACTTTTCTTAGAAATCAATTTTAAACTTCAAATGTATTTAGTTAAACTGATCTCTTTTTCTTACTTTTCTTCTTCACTTTTCTTAGAAATCAATTTTAAACTTCAAATGTATTTAGATAAACTGATCTCTTTTTCTTACTTTTCTTCTTCACTTTTCTTAGAAATCAATTTTAAACTTCAAATGTATTTAGATAAACTGATCTCTTTTTCTTACTTTTCTTCTTCACTTTTCTTAGAAATCAATTTTAAACTTCAAATGTATTTAGATAAACTGATCTCTTTTTCTTACTTTTCTTCTTCACTTTTCTTAGAAATCAATTTTAAACTTCAAATGTATTTAGATAAACTGATCTCTTTTTCTTACTTTTCTTCTTCACTTTTCTTAGAAATCAATTTTAAACTTCAAATGTATTTAGTTAAACTGATCTCTTTTTCTTACTTTTCTTCTTCACTTTTCTTAGAAATCAATTTTAAACTTACAATGTATTTAGTTAAACTGATCTCTTTTTCTTACTTTTCTTCTTCACTTTTCTTAGAAATCAATTTTAAACTTCAAATGTATTTAGATAAACTGATCTCTTTTTCTTACTTTTCTTCTTCACTTTTCTTAGAAATCAATTTTAAACTTCAAATGTATTTAGTTAAACTGATCTCTTTTTCTTACTTTTCTTCTTCACTTTTCTTAGAAATCAATTTTAAACTTCAAATGTATTTAGATAAACTGATCTCTTTTTCTTACTTTTCTTCTTCACTTTTCTTAGAAATCAATTTTAAACTTCAAATGTATTTAGATAAACTGATCTCTTTTTCTTACTTTTCTTCTTCACTTTTCTTAGAAATCAATTTTAAACTTCAAATGTATTTAGATAAACTGATCTCTTTTTCTTACTTTTCTTCTTCACTTTTCTTAGAAATCAATTTTAAACTTCAAATGTATTTAGATAAACTGATCTCTTTTTCTTACTTTTCTTCTTCACTTTTCTTAGAAATCAATTTTAAACTTCAAATGTATTTAGATAAACTGATCTCTTTTTCTTACTTTTCTTCTTCACTTTTCTTAGAAATCAATTTTAAACTTCAAATGTATTTAGATAAACTGATCTCTTTTTCTTACTTTTCTTCTTCACTTTTCTTAGAAATCAATTTTAAACTTCAAATGTATTTAGATAAACTGATCTCTTTTTCTTACTTTTCTTCTTCACTTTTCTTAGAAATCAATTTTAAACTTCAAATGTATTTAGATAAACTGATCTCTTTTTCTTACTTTTCTTCTTCACTTTTCTTAGAAATCAATTTTAAACTTCAAATGTATTTAGATAAACTGATCTCTTTTTCTTACTTTTCTTCTTCACTTTTCTTAGAAATCAATTTTAAACTTCAAATGTATTTAGTTAAACTGATCTCTTTTTCTTACTTTTCTTCTTCACTTTTCTTAGAAATCAATTTTAAACTTCAAATGTATTTAGATAAACTGATCTCTTTTTCTTACTTTTCTTCTTCACTTTTCTTAGAAATCAATTTTAAACTTCAAATGTATTTAGATAAACTGATCTCTTTTTCTTACTTTTCTTCTTCACTTTTCTTAGAAATCAATTTTAAACTTACAATGTATTTAGATAAACTGATCTCTTTTTCTTACTTTTCTTCTTCACTTTTCTTAGAAATCAATTTTAAACTTCAAATGTATTTAGATAAACTGATCTCTTTTTCTTACTTTTCTTCTTCACTTTTCTTAGAAATCAATTTTAAACTTCAAATGTATTTAGATAAACTGATCTCTTTTTCTTACTTTTCTTCTTCACTTTTCTTAGAAATCAATTTTAAACTTCAAATGTATTTAGATAAACTGATCTCTTTTTCTTACTTTTCTTCTTCACTTTTCTTAGAAATCAATTTTAAACTTCAAATGTATTTAGATAAACTGATCTCTTTTTCTTACTTTTCTTCTTCACTTTTCTTAGAAATCAATTTTAAACTTCAAATGTATTTAGATAAACTGATCTCTTTTTCTTACTTTTCTTCTTCACTTTTCTTAGAAATCAATTTTAAACTTCAAATGTATTTAGATAAACTGATCTCTTTTTCTTACTTTTCTTCTTCACTTTTCTTAGAAATCAATTTTAAACTTCAAATGTATTTAGATAAACTGATCTCTTTTTCTTACTTTTCTTCTTCACTTTTCTTAGAAATCAATTTTAAACTTCAAATGTATTTAGATAAACTGATCTCTTTTTCTTACTTTTCTTCTTCACTTTTCTTAGAAATCAATTTTAAACTTCAAATGTATTTAGATAAACTGATCTCTTTTTCTTACTTTTCTTCTTCACTTTTCTTAGAAATCAATTTTAAAATCCAAATGTATTTAGATAAACTGATCTCTTTTTCTTACTTTTCTTCTTCACTTTTCTTAGAAATCAATTTTAAACTTCAAATGTATTTAGATAAACTGATCTCTTTTTCTTACTTTTCTTCTTCACTTTTCTTAGAAATCAATTTTAAAATCCAAATGTATTTAGATAAACTGATCTCTTTTTCTTACTTTTCTTCTTCACTTTTCTTAGAAATCAATTTTAAACTTCAAATTTAGATAAACTGATCTCTTTTTCTTACTTTTCTTCTTCACTTTTCTTAGAAATCAATTTTAAACTTCAAATGTATTTAGATAAACTGATCTCTTTTTCTTACTTTTCTTCTTCACTTTTCTTAGAAATCAATTTTAAACTTACAATGTATTTAGATAAACTGATCTCTTTTTCTTACTTTTCTTCTTCACTTTTCTTAGAAATCAATTTTAAACTTCAAATGTATTTAGATAAACTGATCTCTTTTTCTTACTTTTCTTCTTCACTTTTCTTAGAAATCAATTTTAAACTTCAAATGTATTTAGTTAAACTGATCTCTTTTTCTTACTTTTCTTCTTCACTTTTCTTAGAAATCAATTTTAAACTTCAAATGTATTTAGATAAACTGATCTCTTTTTCTTACTTTTCTTCTTCACTTTTCTTAGAAATCAATTTTAAACTTCAAATGTATTTAGATAAACTGATCTCTTTTTCTTACTTTTCTTCTTCACTTTTCTTAGAAATCAATTTTAAACTTCAAATGTATTTAGATAAACTGATCTCTTTTTCTTACTTTTCTTCTTCACTTTTCTTAGAAATCAATTTTAAACTTCAAATGTATTTAGATAAACTGATCTCTTTTTCTTACTTTTCTTCTTCACTTTTCTTAGAAATCAATTTTAAACTTCAAATGTATTTAGTTAAACTGATCTCTTTTTCTTACTTTTCTTCTTCACTTTTCTTAGAAATCAATTTTAAACTTACAATGTATTTAGTTAAACTGATCTCTTTTTCTTACTTTTCTTCTTCACTTTTCTTAGAAATCAATTTTAAACTTCAAATGTATTTAGATAAACTGATCTCTTTTTCTTACTTTTCTTCTTCACTTTTCTTAGAAATCAATTTTAAACTTCAAATGTATTTAGTTAAACTGATCTCTTTTTCTTACTTTTCTTCTTCACTTTTCTTAGAAATCAATTTTAAACTTCAAATGTATTTAGATAAACTGATCTCTTTTTCTTACTTTTCTTCTTCACTTTTCTTAGAAATCAATTTTAAACTTCAAATGTATTTAGATAAACTTATCTCTTTTTCTTACTTTTCTTCTTCACTTTTCTTAGAAATCAATTTTAAACTTCAAATGTATTTAGATAAACTGATCTCTTTTTCTTACTTTTCTTCTTCACTTTTCTTAGAAATCAATTTTAAACTTCAAATGTATTTAGATAAACTGATCTCTTTTTCTTACTTTTCTTCTTCACTTTTCTTAGAAATCAATTTTAAACTTCAAATGTATTTAGATAAACTGATCTCTTTTTCTTACTTTTCTTCTTCACTTTTCTTAGAAATCAATTTTAAACTTCAAATGTATTTAGATAAACTTATCTCTTTTTCTTACTTTTCTTCTTCACTTTTCTTAGAAATCAATTTTAAACTTCAAATGTATTTAGATAAACTGATCTCTTTTTCTTACTTTTCTTCTTCACTTTTCTTAGAAATCAATTTTAAACTTCAAATGTATTTAGATAAACTGATCTCTTTTTCTTACTTTTCTTCTTCACTTTTCTTAGAAATCAATTTTAAACTTCAAATGTATTTAGATAAACTGATCTCTTTTTCTTACTTTTCTTCTTCACTTTTCTTAGAAATCAATTTTAAACTTCAAATGTATTTAGTTAAACTGATCTCTTTTTCTTACTTTTCTTCTTCACTTTTCTTAGAAATCAATTTTAAACTTCAAATGTATTTAGATAAACTGATCTCTTTTTCTTACTTTTCTTCTTCACTTTTCTTAGAAATCAATTTTAAACTTCAAATGTATTTAGATAAACTGATCTCTTTTTCTTACTTTTCTTCTTCACTTTTCTTAGAAATCAATTTTAAACTTACAATGTATTTAGATAAACTGATCTCTTTTTCTTACTTTTCTTCTTCACTTTTCTTAGAAATCAATTTTAAACTTCAAATGTATTTAGATAAACTGATCTCTTTTTCTTACTTTTCTTCTTCACTTTTCTTAGAAATCAATTTTAAACTTCAAATGTATTTAGATAAACTGATCTCTTTTTCTTACTTTTCTTCTTCACTTTTCTTAGAAATCAATTTTAAACTTCAAATGTATTTAGATAAACTGATCTCTTTTTCTTACTTTTCTTCTTCACTTTTCTTAGAAATCAATTTTAAACTTCAAATGTATTTAGATAAACTGATCTCTTTTTCTTACTTTTCTTCTTCACTTTTCTTAGAAATCAATTTTAAACTTCAAATGTATTTAGATAAACTTATCTCTTTTTCTTACTTTTCTTCTTCACTTTTCTTAGAAATCAATTTTAAACTTCAAATGTATTTAGATAAACTGATCTCTTTTTCTTACTTTTCTTCTTCACTTTTCTTAGAAATCAATTTTAAACTTCAAATGTATTTAGATAAACTGATCTCTTTTTCTTACTTTTCTTCTTCACTTTTCTTAGAAATCAATTTTAAACTTACAATGTATTTAGATAAACTGATCTCTTTTTCTTACTTTTCTTCTTCACTTTTCTTAGAAATCAATTTTAAAATCCAAATGTATTTAGATAAACTGATCTCTTTTTCTTACTTTTCTTCTTCACTTTTCTTAGAAATCAATTTTAAACTTCAAATGTATTTAGATAAACTGATCTCTTTTTCTTACTTTTCTTCTTCACTTTTCTTAGAAATCAATTTTAAAATCCAAATGTATTTAAATAAACTGATCTCTTTTTCTTACTTTTCTTCTTCACTTTTCTTAGAAATCAATTTTAAACTTCAAATGTATTTAGATAAACTGATCTCTTTTTCTTACTTTTCTTCTTCACTTTTCTTAGAAATCAATTTTAAACTTCAAATGTATTTAGATAAACTGATCTCTTTTTCTTACTTTTCTTCTTCACTTTTCTTAGAAATCAATTTTAAACTTCAAATGTATTTAGTTAAACTGATCTCTTTTTCTTACTTTTCTTCTTCACTTTTCTTAGAAATCAATTTTAAACTTCAAATGTATTTAGATAAACTGATCTCTTTTTCTTACTTTTCTTCTTCACTTTTCTTAGAAATCAATTTTAAACTTCAAATGTATTTAGTTAAACTGATCTCTTTTTCTTACTTTTCTTCTTCTCTTTTCTTAGAAATCAATTTTAAACTTACAATGTATTTAGATAAACTGATCTCTTTTTCTTACTTTTCTTCTTCACTTTTCTTAGAAATCAATTTTAAACTTCAAATGTATTTAGATAAACTGATCTCTTTTTCTTACTTTTCTTCTTCACTTTTCTTAGAAATCAATTTTAAACTTCAAATGTATTTAGATAAACTGATCTCTTTTTCTTACTTTTCTTCTTCACTTTTCTTAGAAATCAATTTTAAACTTCAAATGTATTTAGATAAACTTATCTCTTTTTCTTACTTTTCTTCTTCACTTTTCTTAGAAATCAATTTTAAACTTCAAATGTATTTAGATAAACTGATCTCTTTTTCTTACTTTTCTTCTTCACTTTTCTTAGAAATCAATTTTAAACTTCAAATGTATTTAGATAAACTGATCTCTTTTTCTTACTTTTCTTCTTCACTTTTCTTAGAAATCAATTTTAAACTTCAAATGTATTTAGATAAACTTATCTCTTTTTCTTACTTTTCTTCTTCACTTTTCTTAGAAATCAATTTTAAACTTCAAATGTATTTAGATAAACTGATCTCTTTTTCTTACTTTTCTTCTTCACTTTTCTTAGAAATCAATTTTAAACTTCAAATGTATTTAGATAAACTGATCTCTTTTTCTTACTTTTCTTCTTCACTTTTCTTAGAAATCAATTTTAAACTTCAAATGTATTTAGATAAACTGATCTCTTTTTCTTACTTTTCTTCTTCACTTTTCTTAGAAATCAATTTTAAACTTCAAATGTATTTAGATAAACTGATCTCTTTTTCTTACTTTTCTTCTTCACTTTTCTTAGAAATCAATTTTAAACTTCAAATGTATTTAGATAAACTGATCTCTTTTTCTTACTTTTCTTCTTCACTTTTCTTAGAAATCAATTTTAAACTTCAAATGTATTTAGATAAACTGATCTCTTTTTCTTACTTTTCTTCTTCACTTTTCTTAGAAATCAATTTTAAACTTCAAATGTATTTAGATAAACTGATCTCTTTTTCTTACTTTTCTTCTTCACTTTTCTTAGAAATCAATTTTAAACTTCAAATGTATTTAGATAAACTGATCTCTTTTTCTTACTTTTCTTCTTCACTTTTCTTAGAAATCAATTTTAAAATCCAAATGTATTTAGATAAACTGATCTCTTTTTCTTACTTTTCTTCTTCACTTTTCTTAGAAATCAATTTTAAACTTCAAATGTATTTAGATAAACTGATCTCTTTTTCTTACTTTTCTTCTTCACTTTTCTTAGAAATCAATTTTAAAATCCAAATGTATTTAGATAAACTGATCTCTTTTTCTTACTTTTCTTCTTCACTTTTCTTAGAAATCAATTTTAAACTTCAAATTTAGATAAACTGATCTCTTTTTCTTACTTTTCTTCTTCACTTTTCTTAGAAATCAATTTTAAACTTCAAATGTATTTAGATAAACTGATCTCTTTTTCTTACTTTTCTTCTTCACTTTTCTTAGAAATCAATTTTAAAATCCAAATGTATTTAAATAAACTGATCTCTTTTTCTTACTTTTCTTCTTCACTTTTCTTAGAAATCAATTTTAAACTTCAAATGTATTTAGATAAACTGATCTCTTTTTCTTACTTTTCTTCTTCACTTTTCTTAGAAATCAATTTTAAACTTCAAATGTATTTAGATAAACTGATCTCTTTTTCTTACTTTTCTTCTTCACTTTTCTTAGAAATCAATTTTAAACTTCAAATGTATTTAGATAAACTGATCTCTTTTTCTTACTTTTCTTCTTCACTTTTCTTAGAAATCAATTTTAAAATCCAAATGTATTTAGATAAACTGATCTCTTTTTCTTACTTTTCTTCTTCACTTTTCTTAGAAATCAATTTTAAACTTCAAATGTATTTAGATAAACTGATCTCTTTTTCTTACTTTTCTTCTTCACTTTTCTTAGAAATCAATTTTAAAATCCAAATGTATTTAGATAAACTGATCTCTTTTTCTTACTTTTCTTCTTCACTTTTCTTAGAAATCAATTTTAAACTTCAAATTTAGATAAACTGATCTCTTTTTCTTACTTTTCTTCTTCACTTTTCTTAGAAATCAATTTTAAACTTCAAATGTATTTAGATAAACTGATCTCTTTTTCTTACTTTTCTTCTTCACTTTTCTTAGAAATCAATTTTAAAATCCAAATGTATTTAAATAAACTGATCTCTTTTTCTTACTTTTCTTCTTCACTTTTCTTAGAAATCAATTTTAAACTTCAAATGTATTTAGATAAACTGATCTCTTTTTCTTACTTTTCTTCTTCACTTTTCTTAGAAATCAATTTTAAACTTCAAATGTATTTAGATAAACTGATCTCTTTTTCTTACTTTTCTTCTTCACTTTTCTTAGAAATCAATTTTAAACTTCAAATGTATTTAGATAAACTGATCTCTTTTTCTTACTTTTCTTCTTCACTTTTCTTAGAAATCAATTTTAAACTTCAAATGTATTTAGATAAACTGATCTCTTTTTCTTACTTTTCTTCTTCACTTTTCTTAGAAATCAATTTTAAAATCCAAATGTATTTAGTTAAACTGATCTCTTTTTCTTACTTTTCTTCTTCACTTTTCTTAGAAATCAATTTTAAACTTCAAATGTATTTAGATAAACTGATCTCTTTTTCTTACTTTTCTTCTTCACTTTTCTTAGAAATCAATTTTAAACTTCAAATGTATTTAGTTAAACTGATCTCTTTTTCTTACTTTTCTTCTTCTCTTTTCTTAGAAATCAATTTTAAACTTCAAATGTATTTAGATAAACTGATCTCTTTTTCTTACTTTTCTTCTTCACTTTTCTTAGAAATCAATTTTAAACTTCAAATGTATTTAGATAAACTGATCTCTTTTTCTTACTTTTCTTCTTCACTTTTCTTAGAAATCAATTTTAAACTTCAAATGTATTTAGATAAACTGATCTCTTTTTCTTACTTTTCTTCTTCACTTTTCTTAGAAATCAATTTTAAACTTCAAATGTATTTAGATAAACTGATCTCTTTTTCTTACTTTTCTTCTTCACTTTTCTTAGAAATCAATTTTAAACTTCAAATGTATTTAGATAAACTGATCTCTTTTTCTTACTTTTCTTCTTCACTTTTCTTAGAAATCAATTTTAAACTTCAAATGTATTTAGTTAAACTGATCTCTTTTTCTTACTTTTCTTCTTCACTTTTCTTAGAAATCAATTTTAAACTTACAATGTATTTAGTTAAACTGATCTCTTTTTCTTACTTTTCTTCTTCACTTTTCTTAGAAATCAATTTTAAACTTCAAATGTATTTAGATAAACTGATCTCTTTTTCTTACTTTTCTTCTTCACTTTTCTTAGAAATCAATTTTAAAATCCAAATGTATTTAAATAAACTGATCTCTTTTTCTTACTTTTCTTCTTCACTTTTCTTAGAAATCAATTTTAAACTTCAAATGTATTTAGATAAACTGATCTCTTTTTCTTACTTTTCTTCTTCACTTTTCTTAGAAATCAATTTTAAACTTCAAATGTATTTAGATAAACTGATCTCTTTTTCTTACTTTTCTTCTTCACTTTTCTTAGAAATCAATTTTAAACTTCAAATGTATTTAGATAAACTGATCTCTTTTTCTTACTTTTCTTCTTCACTTTTCTTAGAAATCAATTTTAAACTTCAAATGTATTTAGATAAACTGATCTCTTTTTCTTACTTTTCTTCTTCACTTTTCTTAGAAATCAATTTTAAACTTCAAATGTATTTAGATAAACTGATCTCTTTTTCTTACTTTTCTTCTTCACTTTTCTTAGAAATCAATTTTAAACTTCAAATGTATTTAGATAAACTGATCTCTTTTTCTTACTTTTCTTCTTCACTTTTCTTAGAAATCAATTTTAAACTTCAAATGTATTTAGATAAACTGATCTCTTTTTCTTACTTTTCTTCTTCACTTTTCTTAGAAATCAATTTTAAACTTCAAATGTATTTAGATAAACTGATCTCTTTTTCTTACTTTTCTTCTTCACTTTTCTTAGAAATCAATTTTAAACTTCAAATGTATTTAGTTAAACTGATCTCTTTTTCTTACTTTTCTTCTTCACTTTTCTTAGAAATCAATTTTAAACTTCAAATGTATTTAGATAAACTGATCTCTTTTTCTTACTTTTCTTCTTCACTTTTCTTAGAAATCAATTTTAAACTTCAAATGTATTTAGATAAACTGATCTCTTTTTCTTACTTTTCTTCTTCACTTTTCTTAGAAATCAATTTTAAACTTACAATGTATTTAGATAAACTGATCTCTTTTTCTTACTTTTCTTCTTCACTTTTCTTAGAAATCAATTTTAAACTTCAAATGTATTTAGATAAACTGATCTCTTTTTCTTACTTTTCTTCTTCACTTTTCTTAGAAATCAATTTTAAACTTCAAATGTATTTAGATAAACTGATCTCTTTTTCTTACTTTTCTTCTTCACTTTTCTTAGAAATCAATTTTAAACTTCAAATGTATTTAGATAAACTGATCTCTTTTTCTTACTTTTCTTCTTCACTTTTCTTAGAAATCAATTTTAAACTTCAAATGTATTTAGATAAACTGATCTCTTTTTCTTACTTTTCTTCTTCACTTTTCTTAGAAATCAATTTTAAAATCCAAATGTATTTAAATAAACTGATCTCTTTTTCTTACTTTTCTTCTTCACTTTTCTTAGAAATCAATTTTAAACTTCAAATGTATTTAGATAAACTGATCTCTTTTTCTTACTTTTCTTCTTCACTTTTCTTAGAAATCAATTTTAAACTTCAAATGTATTTAGATAAACTGATCTCTTTTTCTTACTTTTCTTCTTCACTTTTCTTAGAAATCAATTTTAAACTTCAAATGTATTTAGATAAACTGATCTCTTTTTCTTACTTTTCTTCTTCACTTTTCTTAGAAATCAATTTTAAACTTCAAATGTATTTAGATAAACTGATCTCTTTTTCTTACTTTTCTTCTTCACTTTTCTTAGAAATCAATTTTAAACTTCAAATGTATTTAGATAAACTGATCTCTTTTTCTTACTTTTCTTCTTCACTTTTCTTAGAAATCAATTTTAAACTTCAAATGTATTTAGATAAACTGATCTCTTTTTCTTACTTTTCTTCTTCACTTTTCTTAGAAATCAATTTTAAACTTCAAATGTATTTAGATAAACTGATCTCTTTTTCTTACTTTTCTTCTTCACTTTTCTTAGAAATCAATTTTAAAATCCAAATGTATTTAGATAAACTGATCTCTTTTTCTTACTTTTCTTCTTCACTTTTCTTAGAAATCAATTTTAAACTTCAAATTTAGATAAACTGATCTCTTTTTCTTACTTTTCTTCTTCACTTTTCTTAGAAATCAATTTTAAACTTCAAATGTATTTAGATAAACTGATCTCTTTTTCTTACTTTTCTTCTTCACTTTTCTTAGAAATCAATTTTAAAATCCAAATGTATTTAAATAAACTGATCTCTTTTTCTTACTTTTCTTCTTCACTTTTCTTAGAAATCAATTTTAAACTTCAAATGTATTTAGATAAACTGATCTCTTTTTCTTACTTTTCTTCTTCACTTTTCTTAGAAATCAATTTTAAACTTCAAATGTATTTAGATAAACTGATCTCTTTTTCTTACTTTTCTTCTTCACTTTTCTTAGAAATCAATTTTAAACTTCAAATGTATTTAGATAAACTGATCTCTTTTTCTTACTTTTCTTCTTCACTTTTCTTAGAAATCAATTTTAAACTTCAAATGTATTTAGATAAACTGATCTCTTTTTCTTACTTTTCTTCTTCACTTTTCTTAGAAATCAATTTTAAAATCCAAATGTATTTAGTTAAACTGATCTCTTTTTCTTACTTTTCTTCTTCACTTTTCTTAGAAATCAATTTTAAACTTCAAATGTATTTAGATAAACTGATCTCTTTTTCTTACTTTTCTTCTTCACTTTTCTTAGAAATCAATTTTAAACTTCAAATGTATTTAGTTAAACTGATCTCTTTTTCTTACTTTTCTTCTTCTCTTTTCTTAGAAATCAATTTTAAACTTCAAATGTATTTAGATAAACTGATCTCTTTTTCTTACTTTTCTTCTTCACTTTTCTTAGAAATCAATTTTAAACTTCAAATGTATTTAGATAAACTGATCTCTTTTTCTTACTTTTCTTCTTCACTTTTCTTAGAAATCAATTTTAAACTTCAAATGTATTTAGATAAACTGATCTCTTTTTCTTACTTTTCTTCTTCACTTTTCTTAGAAATCAATTTTAAACTTCAAATGTATTTAGATAAACTGATCTCTTTTTCTTACTTTTCTTCTTCACTTTTCTTAGAAATCAATTTTAAACTTCAAATGTATTTAGATAAACTGATCTCTTTTTCTTACTTTTCTTCTTCACTTTTCTTAGAAATCAATTTTAAACTTCAAATGTATTTAGTTAAACTGATCTCTTTTTCTTACTTTTCTTCTTCACTTTTCTTAGAAATCAATTTTAAACTTACAATGTATTTAGTTAAACTGATCTCTTTTTCTTACTTTTCTTCTTCACTTTTCTTAGAAATCAATTTTAAACTTCAAATGTATTTAGATAAACTGATCTCTTTTTCTTACTTTTCTTCTTCACTTTTCTTAGAAATCAATTTTAAACTTCAAATGTATTTAGTTAAACTGATCTCTTTTTCTTACTTTTCTTCTTCACTTTTCTTAGAAATCAATTTTAAACTTCAAATGTATTTAGATAAACTGATCTCTTTTTCTTACTTTTCTTCTTCACTTTTCTTAGAAATCAATTTTAAACTTCAAATGTATTTAGTTAAACTGATCTCTTTTTCTTACTTTTCTTCTTCACTTTTCTTAGAAATCAATTTTAAACTTCAAATGTATTTAGATAAACTGATCTCTTTTTCTTACTTTTCTTCTTCACTTTTCTTAGAAATCAATTTTAAACTTCAAATGTATTTAGTTAAACTGATCTCTTTTTCTTACTTTTCTTCTTCACTTTTCTTAGAAATCAATTTTAAACTTCAAATGTATTTAGATAAACTGATCTCTTTTTCTTACTTTTCTTCTTCACTTTTCTTAGAAATCAATTTTAAACTTCAAATGTATTTAGATAAACTGATCTCTTTTTCTTACTTTTCTTCTTCACTTTTCTTAGAAATCAATTTTAAACTTCAAATGTATTTAGATAAACTGATCTCTTTTTCTTACTTTTCTTCTTCACTTTTCTTAGAAATCAATTTTAAACTTCAAATGTATTTAGATAAACTGATCTCTTTTTCTTACTTTTCTTCTTCACTTTTCTTAGAAACTTCAAATGTATTTAGATAAACTGATCTCTTTTTCTTACTTTTCTTCTTCACTTTTCTTAGAAATCAATAAACTTCAAATGTATTTAGTTAAACTGATCTCTTTTTCTTACTTTTCTTCTTCACTTTTCTTAGAAATCAATTTTAAACTTACAATGTATTTAGATAAACTGATCTCTTTTTCTTACTTTTCTTCTTCACTTTTCTTAGAAATCAATTTTAAACTTCAAATGTATTTAGATAAACTGATCTCTTTTTCTTACTTTTCTTCTTCACTTTTCTTAGAAATCAATTTTAAACTTCAAATGTATTTAGATAAACTGATCTCTTTTTCTTACTTTTCTTCTTCACTTTTCTTAGAAATCAATTTTAAACTTCAAATGTATTTAGATAAACTGATCTCTTTTTCTTACTTTTCTTCTTCACTTTTCTTAGAAATCAATTTTAAACTTCAAATGTATTTAGATAAACTGATCTCTTTTTCTTACTTTTCTTCTTCACTTTTCTTAGAAATCAATTTTAAACTTCAAATGTATTTAGATAAACTGATCTCTTTTTCTTACTTTTCTTCTTCACTTTTCTTAGAAATCAATTTTAAACTTCAAATGTATTTAGATAAACTGATCTCTTTTTCTTACTTTTCTTCTTCACTTTTCTTAGAAATCAATTTTAAACTTCAAATGTATTTAGATAAACTGATCTCTTTTTCTTACTTTTCTTCTTCACTTTTCTTAGAAATCAATTTTAAACTTCAAATGTATTTAGATAAACTGATCTCTTTTTCTTATCTTCTTCACTTTTCTTAGAAATCAATTTTAAACTTCAAATGTATTTAGATAAACTGATCTCTTTTTCTTACTTTTCTTCTTCACTTTTCTTAGAAATCAATTTTAAACTTCAAATGTATTTAGATAAACTGATCTCTTTTTCTTACTTTTCTTCTTCATCTTAGAAATCTAAACTTCAAATGTATTTAGTTAAACTGATCTCTTTTTCTTACTTTTCTTCTTCACTTTTCTTAGAAATCAATTTTAAACTTCAAATGTATTTAGATAAACTGATCTCTTTTTCTTACTTTTCTTCTTCACTTTTCTTAGAAATCAATTTTAAACTTCAAATGTATTTAGATAAACTGATCTCTTTTTCTTACTTTTCTTCTTCACTTTTCTTAGAAATCAATTTTAAACTTCACAATGTATTTAGATAAACTGATCTCTTTTTCTTACTTTTCTTCTTCACTTTTCTTAGAAATCAATTTTAAACTTCAAATGTATTTAGATAAACTGATCTCTTTTTCTTACTTTTCTTCTTCACTTTTCTTAGAAATCAATTTTAAACTTCAAATGTATTTAGATAAACTGATCTCTTTTTCTTACTTTTCTTCTTCACTTTTCTTAGAAATCAATTTTAAACTTCAAATGTATTTAGATAAACTGATCTCTTTTTCTTACTTTTCTTCTTCACTTTTCTTAGAAATCAATTTTAAACTTCAAATGTATTTAGATAAACTGATCTCTTTTTCTTACTTTTCTTCTTCACTTTTCTTAGAAATCAATTTTAAACTTCAAATGTATTTAGATAAACTGATCTCTTTTTCTTACTTTTCTTCTTCACTTTTCTTAGAAATCAATTTTAAACTTCAAATGTATTTAGATAAACTGATCTCTTTTTCTTACTTTTCTTCTTCACTTTTCTTAGAAATCAATTTTAAACTTACAAATGTATTTAGATAAACTGATCTCTTTTTCTTACTTTTCTTCTTCACTTTTCTTAGAAATCAATTTTAAACTTCACAATGTATTTAGATAAACTGATCTCTTTTTCTTACTTTTCTTCTTCACTTTTCTTAGAAATCAATTTTAAACTCCAAATGTATTTAGATAAACTGATCTCTTTTTCTTACTTTTCTTCTTCACTTTTCTTAGAAATCAATTTTAAACTTCAAATGTATTTAGATAAACTGATCTCTTTTTCTTACTTTTCTTCTTCACTTTTCTTAGAAATCAATTTTAAACTTCAAATGTATTTAGATAAACTGATCTCTTTTTCTTACTTTTCTTCTTCACTTTTCTTAGAAATCAATTTTAAACTTCAAATGTATTTAGATAAACTGATCTCTTTTTCTTACTTTTCTTCTTCACTTTTCTTAGAAATCAATTTTAAACTTCAAATGTATTTAGATAAACTGATCTCTTTTTCTTACTTTTCTTCTTCACTTTTCTTAGAAATCAATTTTAAACTTCAAATGTATTTAGTTAAACTGATCTCTTTTTCTTACTTTTCTTCTTCACTTTTCTTAGAAATCAATTTTAAACTTCAAATGTATTTAGATAAACTGATCTCTTTTTCTTACTTTTCTTCTTCACTTTTCTTAGAAATCAATTTTAAACTTCAAATGTATTTAGTTAAACTGATCTCTTTTTCTTACTTTTCTTCTTCTCTTTTCTTAGAAATCAATTTTAAACTTACAATGTATTTAGATAAACTGATCTCTTTTTCTTACTTTTCTTCTTCACTTTTCTTAGAAATCAATTTTAAACTTCAAATGTATTTAGATAAACTGATCTCTTTTTCTTACTTTTCTTCTTCACTTTTCTTAGAAATCAATTTTAAACTTCAAATGTATTTAGATAAACTGATCTCTTTTTCTTACTTTTCTTCTTCACTTTTCTTAGAAATCAATTTTAAACTTCAAATGTATTTAGATAAACTTATCTCTTTTTCTTACTTTTCTTCTTCACTTTTCTTAGAAATCAATTTTAAACTTCAAATGTATTTAGATAAACTGATCTCTTTTTCTTACTTTTCTTCTTCACTTTTCTTAGAAATCAATTTTAAACTTCAAATGTATTTAGATAAACTGATCTCTTTTTCTTACTTTTCTTCTTCACTTTTCTTAGAAATCAATTTTAAACTTCAAATGTATTTAGATAAACTGATCTCTTTTTCTTACTTTTCTTCTTCACTTTTCTTAGAAATCAATTTTAAACTTCAAATGTATTTAGTTAAACTGATCTCTTTTTCTTACTTTTCTTCTTCACTTTTCTTAGAAATCAATTTTAAACTTCAAATGTATTTAGATAAACTGATCTCTTTTTCTTACTTTTCTTCTTCACTTTTCTTAGAAATCAATTTTAAACTTCAAATGTATTTAGATAAACTGATCTCTTTTTCTTACTTTTCTTCTTCACTTTTCTTAGAAATCAATTTTAAACTTCAAATGTATTTAGATAAACTGATCTCTTTTTCTTACTTTTCTTCTTCACTTTTCTTAGAAATCAATTTTAAACTTCAAATGTATTTAGATAAACTGATCTCTTTTTCTTACTTTTCTTCTTCACTTTTCTTAGAAATCAATTTTAAACTTCAAATGTATTTAGATAAACTGATCTCTTTTTCTTACTTTTCTTCTTCACTTTTCTTAGAAATCAATTTTAAACTTCAAATGTATTTAGATAAACTGATCTCTTTTTCTTACTTTTCTTCTTCACTTTTCTTAGAAATCAATTTTAAACTCAAATGTATTTAGATAAACTGATCTCTTTTTCTTACTTTTCTTCTTCACTTTTCTTAGAAATCAATTTTAAAATCCAAATGTATTTAGATAAACTGATCTCTTTTTCTTACTTTTCTTCTTCACTTTTCTTAGAAATCAATTTTAAAATCCAAATGTATTTAGATAAACTGATCTCTTTTTCTTACTTTTCTTCTTCACTTTTCTTAGAAATCAATTTTAAAATCAAATTTAGATAAACTGATCTCTTTTTCTTACTTTTCTTCTTCACTTTTCTTAGAAATCAATTTTAAACTTCAAATTTAGATAAACTGATCTCTTTTCTTACTTTTCTTCTTCACTTTTTTGTTTTTTTTTTCCTTACTTTTCTTTATTCCAACTTTA